>VYXB01008291.1:599409-762871 GCA_013397135.1 Pachyramphus minor | reverse complement strand
GAGAGGCGGGGGCGGCTCCGTCCCGCAGACCGCTCCGCCACCGAGGCACCGCCGCCGCTGGAGTCACCGGCCGACCCGAGGACGAGGAGGAGAAGAAGGAGAAGATGCCGGGGGGACGCTGAAAGGTGCGTCCCCTGCTCGCCCCCGCCCGCTTTCCCGGGCTCTTTCCCCGACTCCCGAGTGAGGCTGGCTCTCCTCTGGGGGCTCCCCGGGGCAGGGTTCGGGCACCTCCGGCCCCGCTGGCCCCGGCGGGGAGTTGCGGAGGGCTTGCCCCCTCGGTGCGGCCGAGCCCGGGGGCGGGCGGGGGCTCCGCTTTCGGCCATGTTCGGCAGCGCCGGCAGGACCCGCTGCCCGCGCCCTCCTGCGCCCTCCTCGCCTGACCTTCGGCTGCAGGGCTCCTCGCCTTCCTCCGGGAGGGTTCAAGAAAATCCCAAACGCAAAAGCAAATGGGTTTCGAATGGGTTGCCGTTATCCCACATGCTCTCTTCCACTTGCTTTCAGTCTTCCTCTGCGATTGTACAAACAACTTTTTACCTCAAAGTCTGGCAAACTGTAGTCCTAAAGTGGTGCAGCTCATCGGAGATGTGGTGTTGGAAGGACTCCGTGGCTACAAGTGACGAGGGTGCGCTCAGTGGGTCTCGGCAAGCTCCTCTTGCGGGCTCTAAGCGCTCCTTGCCAGTGCTGCAGGCCCTGGCGCCCAGGCATGAAGGTGCGAATGCATTCCTTCCAGCTCCAGACTTCTCTTTGCCCCACTCGGTGAAGTGTCGTTGAGTTACAATGACTCAAAGTCTGCAAATACTTACAGAAGTAGTTTCACTGAAGTGTTTGTAGAATCAGGACCAAGGTGTCTGGGTGCGATGCTTGTCGCTTCTGCTGCACTCTCTTGGGACGCCACCACCACAGGTGATACAGAGGAGAGCCTAGACAGGTGACTGCAAACTGGGCTTCTGATAAAGGAAGTTTAAGAGCTGGGTTAAGAGTGCTAGAGAAATGCCTGAAGGATCGCCTGTACTTCAAGGAACAGTAAAATGTTTTGTTTCATAGTGAGGCATTCGTGTGAGAAGCAGAATTGGTCTTGCTGTTGTATTTAGTTTGCTAAAAGTTTGACAAAAAGTTTACTAAATACTTCAGTCCTCTATGTTTGTATGACAAGTGTTTGCTAAATATTTCAATCTTTTATGTTTGTATATTTGAAAGGAGATCAGAGAACCTGACAATTATGAAGAAGCCACTTAATAATCATTGCAAAGCAGTGACCATTGTGTAGTTTAAGAAGGCATGTGTTTCCATCTACAAATAATCATCTTTGATCTGTGGTATCTCATCCCCTGAAAAGTCCATAGCAAACAACCAATATTTGTGATCATTACAAAAACACCTAAACAAATCTGTGAGCAGTGAGACAAGCTGAAACAAGAAACAGACACAACATTTTGTGTATTAGGAAGGAGCAATTCCCAAGACATAAAAAAGCGTGTCCAATCTACATAAATTGGCAGAGGATTACTAAAAATCTTTCTTTCTTAGTCATCTAAATAGATTTCATTCTTGTTCTGCCATATTGAGGTATTAATCTCAGATTCTGTATTTTGTTCATTCCTGTTTTCATACATGATAAGAAATTTATTAAGACTTTGTGATTGCAGACTGGGCAGTGCAGTTCCTGTTCTCTCAGTTAACACAAATTTCATGTGATGCATCTTGTCCAATGAAAATGTGGTGTTCAAATCAGAGTTCCAACACATTAAGAAGGAAAAAAAAATTCCCCACAAAGTAAAACTTTTAGATCAAGAAACATGAAAGCCCTACTGCAGAATAAAAAGTTTCTGAAAACTCTGTTTACTGGAGATCATAGAACAAGTTCATGAAAGAGATGATAAGATAATTTGAGATTTGGAAGTTTTTAGTATGAGAAAAATAAATTCTCTATATTTAGGTTGTCCAAAAGAATGTAATGACAAAATCTAAGCTCTACTTGTAAATACCCATAGAAAAGAGTATTTCTTGTATCAAAAGGGCTGTTTTAGTTAAGAGAAACAGGCAGGTTAAGATCCTCAAGTGACTAGAACCTGCACCAAAACCCAAGGTACATATTGAAAAGTGGCAGTCGTGACTGCTCATAAAAGGTTCTAGATTTACAACCACTGGAAACAACTTGCTCAAGTTACCAGCCCTTTTTTTATTTTTTCAGAGAAGAGCAAGTGTTAGGATTTGAAATGAGAATGAGAAAAAGTCTTTCGTTATAAAGGAGACAAAAAGCAATTAATCTATTACTTCATTAGAACTCCATGATTTGCATACAGATTTTTTTCATCAAGCGTTAAAATTAGGGTTTTTTTAGTGATCAGTTTAATTTACCTGCATGTTTACAAATGTGTTTCTTAAAGAGTGTCCTTTTTTAAAACACTAAAGACCATGCTCCAGAACAAAGGTTGTCATTTTGTTTAATGTTTTTACAGCACTTACCACTAAATGGATTTTCGATCATGACTATGACTCTTAAACTTTATAAATTACAATGGTGTTATGAGTAATAATTTGCATCTTTTTTTATTTTATATGCTTCTTGAAAATATCGGTAACCAAAACATTGGAACAAATCATACAGCTCCAGCATGGACAGACTTATTCTCATGCCTGTTCACAATGCAGCCATTGATGGTTTCATTTGAGCAATGACTATCGTTTGATTATGCAGACAGCAGGTTAATGGCTGTCTGTACCTTTAATATGCAGTCTGATTAATTTGTAAATAATACTTTCCATCACATCTCTCTTTGAGAAAGCTATTAGCATGCTAACATGAAATCCGTGTTTTTCCTTAGATTAACTCTGTCCCTTCTTGAGCCTTCTTAATCATTTAGAAGAGAGTTGTTTCACGTGTACTTGAGGACCTACATGACTGAGTACATATTATGTGAGAGCAGTCCAGCTTACTCTGCACACTGCTTTATTTGTCTTGGCAAACCTATACATATATCAGCTTGTGGGTGGGGTTTTCCGTAGTCCTGGTTCTGCCAGATATTGGTCATATTTCACTCTTTGATTTTTTGAGCAAAACATTCACCTACTGAAATGAGACTCGTGTTTAGGACCTGAGGATAAAGTGGTAACATTTTTTGTATGAATTTCGTGTATTGGGAGGTCTGTAATATTTTTCTTCTGTTTTGAGGCACAGAATTTTGGTTTTACTTAAAGACTGGTCCTCTGATTTGTATACTCAGTCATGCTGACATCTCTGTGCAAGACATAGTTAATGTCACTGATTTTAAACTAGGCCATCCACAATACTCTCTTCTTAACTGCCCAGTCATTCATAAATAATCCAACATGTTCAAACAAGAGCTGTATGTGCCATCACTTACTGAAAACTGGTGAACTACAAGAGCTAGAAGGAACAAGCTCAATTCTCCACCAGAATTATCCTTCTGTCAGAGTCCGCTACATTGCTCCAGCTTATCAAGTGTCAATGATGGTGCCACAGGTAATACCAGCTCTTTCAGTAAATGATTTAAAGCAGCAGGGACACACACCTTATGGCCTGTGTGAGGTGCTCCATGGAGCTGTCTTTGGCATTCTTTATGTCCAAAACTGGTATGTATTTGGTGTAGCTTTTGAGTATGGAGACGTTGCAGGCTTGAGTCTTGTACAAGGAAGTCTGTTCTATGGGCCAGTATATTTACTGTAATGTTTATTCACTGTAGTCTGAGGCACATCATAATAGTTTAAATAGGCTGTCAACTCTGGCCTACTTTTTATTCTCTGTTACTATCAGTAAGTAATGTTGAATAATTTGTTACAACAATTTCAGTGGAGCCTCCATATTAAATTGAATATATTATCGTGTTTGTCAGTTGTAACATTTCATAAGTAATTGAAAAATTAAATGCTTGGGTATTTTCAGTATTCCTTATGTTACTCATTTCAATGTTTTAAATGAGACACAAAAAGTAGAAATACTGAGAGCAAAGTGGAAGCTACCATTTGAAAACATTTATTTTTGGGGTAATGGTTTTATTCTATTAGTATGCACAAGTGCTGCATAACTTGCATCTAATAATAGTGTGTTTTCTTAAACAGATGACTCTCCAGTTGCACTGACCTTGCCTTGTGTAGTAGGACCTTGCTGTCTGCTGTTTCAGACAACGCTCTGATGTGAGACCTCTCCTCCCACAGTATTTTTCTCTGTCTGTGCTACAGCATACAGCAAGAATGCTGCTGCAGTGATCTTTGTTACAGAGGTTTTTGTTACACTGCATCATCTTTCAAACATTTTCATGATGCATTCCTTTACTCCTAATACAAAACTTTGTTGCTTGGATTAGGTTAATTTCTTTTTGTAGTGGTACAAATACCTTTCAGCAGTGTTTTAGGGAAAACCAACTTGGTTTCCCTTTGGAATTTAGCAAGATAAAAAGGGGTCATAGCAGAGCAGCTACTGCTTTGTGCACTACCAACAATTCACATCAAAGAACAACCTGTAGATTTCTTCTTGAGGAACTTTCTTGGCATGAATGCCTCCTTTAGGGTTGCTACAATTTTTTTGTATTTCAGCTATGTACCAAATTGCAAGGAAAAAAGAAGACCCAGTATTTTAGTAGCCAGGCTGAATTGTGTTTTGAAGATGGTGTTCTGCTTCTGTTCTAATTTTAGGTAATTTTCATACTCTGACATTTTTCAGAGATAGATTTTCAACCAATTAGTTATTGTTCAGTTTGGACAAGTATGTTAAAATGAATTTATAATCAGGTAGTTGCATTGGTGGGCAGAGATTTCTAATAATTGATTAGCATTTTTCTAACTTTTTGTAGAAAAAGTCAACCTTTTGTTTACTTCTGAGTGTATCAGATATTCTGAGTACATGCATTGTTTCTGATGAAAGCTGTGGGAAAATAATCTATCTGCAGGTACTGCTACGCTGCAGGTTGCTTTCCTGTAACATATTGAGTTGCAAAGGTGTCAAACAGTATCAGACAGATAATGCTTCTTGAAGTCTTTTGTTTTATGGTACTTCTGCATTATTGCAGTGCTTGAAGAATATTTCTTAATATGGCTCCTTTAGAGCCCTTGAAGTTTTTCAGTGTAGCATGAATAGTCTGTTGTTTCCATTTTTCCCCCCAAAAGAACAAAGTGGACATAAAAAAAGGGGTGAATCTTGCATAATTACCTTTGTTTTGTTTTGATTGCACCTTCTTGTTTGTTTTTGCTTAATAGTCTATTTATGGAATAGACAACAAAAATAGGAACAATAAAGTCAGCTGCTTATGTTGGCAATATTTTTGTCTTAATAGCCACTCAAAGTCACTGTTTATAATTAATTTGAATATACATCTGCTCTTATTCAAGTTCCGCAAGAAGTTCTGCTTCAGTGGTGGTTTTCACACAGTAGACATAGAAATGAAATATGGGGAAATATTATAAAAATGGATGATTTACTAAACCTCCATGACAATCCCATTTAGAGGCATTCCTAATATCATTAGCATGGGTAATTTAAATATTTAAGTACAATTATAGCTTTTTTAACTTTTATATTTGTAGGAAAAATTTAGATAGTAACTCACTGTTTCAGAACCTCGTGAAATTATATTAGCTTAGCCCAAATCTGTGTAACACTGGGTGCTGTTGTTTTCATTGTGATACTTACGCCTTTTAGCCCCTAATTAAAACAGATTTCAGAGACTGTATAGCAAGATTCCACTACGTGGTTGCAGCATGAAACAGAATTGCTTATTTATTTTTTTATTATTTGGGGTTTTTTAGTAAGTTGATGAGGAATGTGGTTTTTTTTAACTAAGCCAAACTAGCCTTCTTGGTACTTAACCAAAAAACATTTGTAGATAAAGATGTAGAGTTTAGACTTGTTTGGAAATACTGTTGAATCCCAAAATGCAATGTTCAGTTATTTCCATTCCCATCTAGCTTTTCTGAAATAAAATAGAAGTTAAGTATATATATAGTACCCTGGTATAAGAATGTTGTGGTCATTAAAAAATCTAGCTTTAGCAGCCACTTTTGTTGTAGATAAAGAATATAATGTTAATACTGTCCTTTCTTGTTTGTGTTAAGCAGATATTGTCAACTGCCAATCTATTTGCACAGATTAAATTTGGTTATATATAGTCATGGAAATATTTTGGAGTTGCTATAAGGAAAGAATATTCTCTTAAAATGTTAGTTTAGGCCAACAAGCAAGAAGGGTTTTATGAGTCTCTTAAATTATTCAATGCTTTTTTTTGGTTCTTAGTGGTCAGCTGGAATTTTTTCTTGTTCCAACCAATTCTGAGCCGTGGCAAATGTTTTACCTGGATTCCTGTGTCACTCAATTATGAACACTTTTTGGAAGAATTTTTTGCTTGCTGAGATTATGTTAGTGAAGCAAATTCTGGAACTCTGTCTTAAAACTTCTTATTTCTTTGTAATAAGAGATATAATACTTGAGATCAGGGAAAATAGGGACCCATGTTTAAAATTTTGTAGATTCATTTGTATAAAGGAATAGGAATAGCTTGGAAATCTGCTACATTTTGGTTTGTAAATGGTCCTTCTACTTTACCAAGATAAGGAAATACCAAAACTTTAGATTATATTTGGTAGGATATAATATTGGAAAAAAAGAATGGGTAATATGATGTATTAATAAATGGATAATATCTACAACTGAAATGTATTTTCATTGGTTTTTTTCTAGTCATTCAGATCCACAGGGGCATGCCAAGAAACTGATTTTATTATGAAAGCTGTCTTGTCAGCACCAACTGTTCAGAGCATCAAGTACCAAATCCTTATTATCCTTCCCCTTCTATGGTTGGTATGGCTTAAAATTAATAAATGTGGAATCGTGCTTTTTGTCTTAAAATTCTTAAACCCTTATGGTTCCCATTTTCATCTTGTTTTTATAACTAAAGGGTCTGTTTTTAAAGATTCGGAGTAATTATATAATAGTATGACTAGGGGCTTCTGAAAAAACAGAGCCTTTCTGAGTATATGACTGTAAGAATTAGCAATACTGTGAGGGCTCTTTAGAAATTAATTCTCCATATTATTCAAACTGTGACTCCAGATTTGCACGCCAGGTTCAGTAGTGGTTTGTAGAAATAGACAGTTCCCTAGACAGCAAGCTATTAAACAGGTCAGTGTTAAAATATGCAGTAACATCTTTCAAATGTTACTGTGTATTAGACTACTATGCCTGCCTGAATTCTCTTTCAGAATTCAGATCATAACATCTGTTTGGAGTTTCATTACCTGATATACATAGTAATGGCAGAGATGCATAGACAGCAAAGGGTTTTCTGAAGGTGTTCACTTCCACCCTTCCAGAAGAGGCAAGTTTATGTATTCTTTTAAAATTTGCAAATGTCATTCTACTTGACCCAAAGCTTGCCTCTATGTTTGTGTCATTCCCTCATTTTGTTCCATATCCTCTTTATTCTGTTATGCAAGTTCATAACAAAAATGTTTTTCCTTAACAGTCAGTTGTCCTGTTGGCTGGGTACATAAAGCTGGTTTTGAGGCTAAAATTTCTGAGGGCAAAAGAAACATACCACAGATACAATGGGACAGCACAGTATTATCCTGTACAGCAGCTTCAGTGCACCACTGAACTTCATTTTAACTGTGGTGCTTTATAGAAAGCTGCATAGACTTATGAGTTAGTGGGAGAGCTGTAGAAATATTTGAGGAAGGTGTGTGCACAGATTTAAAGCAGTGAAAATGGTTTGGTATGACAGCATTAGACCTGTGAGGATGCTGTTTAGCAGAGCAGAAAGTTCTGGGGAAAAAAAAAAAAGGCAACAAACTCTTCACTTGCATCTTCCTGCTTAAATTTACACTTAGCAAAACTTTCCCATACATTTTAGGTGCATTTGACTCAAAGAAATCAATGGATAATTAAAAAAAAAAGATAGCTTTTGTCTCCTGGTTTTCCTGCCTTACCCATCTTGCTCACAAAGCTCTATTCTGTGAGCAACCATATGCATCCCAATAAAGGTTTTAAAGTTTGAATTGAGACAGAGACTGTCTCAGCTTTTGGCCAGCAAATGCAAAGAAAGTTGGCCATGTTCCCTCTACTTGCCAGAAAAGCATGAAAGCTGGGGCCTCTCCTCTGTCAAAGAAAAAGGGAGGCTCTGATCTTTCTGCATACGGATTTTTGCAAGTATTGAGTCCCTGATGCATTCTTGGTAGGACTTGTCTGTCTCTTGCTTGCTAGATGTGGCCCAAAGCCCTCAGGAAAAAATCTCTGAATTATAGTGAACTTGTATAGGTCAACCTCGGCTTTTTCCTCTGGTTATCAGTTTGATGGTAATTTTTTTTTCTCCAATTGCAGTTTTCAATATCAACAAGAAATCCCATCTCTACAGAAGTACAGTTTTCATGCATGTGGCTTGTCTTTTATTCTGCTGAATCTAAAGACCTTATTTTTTTTTAAATATTTGATGTACAAATAGTGTGCAATTAAAAAAGCATAGAGGCTGTTATCATACTGTTTGGTGTGTGTTTGGGTGTAGGCACTTCCAGTACTTGGTTCTCTCCTATACAGGTCTTTAAAACTTCCAGTGTTCAGATAATCTGACAACCTGTTGAATGATGTGTGACTATATATAAAATAAGAATATTATGAAGGATATTATCTAAAAAATTTAGGCTTATTTTTAATATGTTCTGGTATGGTCAAAAATATTTGATTAATTTTTGTCAAATATTTGAACTTTATTAAAAATCAGAATGTGGAGTTTAGAAGTAGTACAGTAAGAATACCTCTTGCACATTCTTTTTACCGTAACTGTACCTAAGACTATGTAAAGGTTGCTATGTAATTTCTTCTGGTAAGTGAACTAAGCAAGAGTTTTGGTTTTTATGGTTATTACAGGCAATAATTATGCACACCTAGATTACGTACAACTGTTATGCAGTTGTACACCTGACTGTTGGTTTTTTCTCTATAGTTATAGCATATTTTCAGTAGTGGATATATTCTTTATTTTTTAGAGAGCTCACATGTAAAATCTGAAGTGATAAAATGCATATATTGTAATTTCAAAAATATGTTGAAATGTTGTAGTACTATTAGCATTATTCCTTCTGTAGCTGTTTGTGCTTTTATAAATGTGTTAAAATGCTTAAATAAAACTAGCCAGCATTAATGAACAGGTAATAAGCCAGAAACCTATACAGAATCTGTGAAGACTTAGTGTGAGGACTCTGCTGTCTGTTTCCAATTTAACCTGTTCTCAAATTACTCCCATGAACTAAGTTTGTGAAATACTTTGAGAGGGCTAAGGTAGATTTTGAAGTTAGAACTCGTCTCTCCTAAACTAAATTTCATTCTACTGATTTTATTTTTCTTAGAAGTAGGTGAAAAGGGAAGGCAGATAGTTTTGGAAATCAATAAAAAAGTGTCTTGAATATATAGTGGGTCTGAATGAGACATAGTCGTCCCCTCTAGATTAACAGGAACAGGTCTAAGGAGGCACTTCATAGATTGTAAGATAAGCTGATTAAAAAAAAATAAATAAAAAAGGGAAAAAAACCCCCTAGAACTTAAGGGATGCCAATTGATTTGGAAAAGATGGAAATTAAATAGGTCTGCAGGAGCAGGTAACTGTTTTGAGGTGTGGCAGTAGCATGCCTACAAAGGCAGATGAACAATATTTAATTTGAAATCTCAAAGGACAGGTTAGTCTACATTCATTTACGTATGCTGGTTTTATATGTTCTTTTTTCATAGGTCATCTACTGTTATCCATACACTTTATTCTAGATGTACAGGCACTGTATTTCTTTTCCTCCTCACATTCCTCACACAACCTTATTTTTCCTTCTTGGTTTCCTAACAAGGAGAAAGTACCAAAGAGGACAGTAATACCATCCACATTATAAACTGTTATTATTTAAATAAAGAACCACGTATAGTATGCAAAATATTAATTGTGAAAAGGGAGAGCTTCAGTCTGCTTGTTGTACCCTGTGAGTGCTGGTACTCTGAGTTACCTTTTGTGAACGCTTTCTCTTCATATCATCAATGAACTTGACCAGTTGTGGCAAGCCACTGATAACGCTTTGCCTTGCAAACTATCTTGAAACAGTTTTTGTTTTTACACTGTTTTGAAACATTACATAGGTTTTTATTGCATGCAGAGCACTGTTGCCAGCATAGGCCCTTGTTTTGTTTGAAACTCTGTAGACTGCACAGATCATTAGTTTTCATTGCTGCTTTGCCTCCCCTCAGGGATCTTTTCTCGTGCCAGTTATTACTTCATAACGCACTCAGCTGCCTGGTAGGGTCATCCCTGGTTTGAATAGTCTGTCCTGCAGGTGAGCCTCCTCCTGCACCGGTCTGCAGGGTTTTCCCCTCAGTGGGATGAAGTCATTGTTGTCATCTTGCCCGAGAGAAGCCTGATTCCAGGGCTGTGGGCTGCTCCTTATCTTTCAGTTTGCTGCCTCAGTACTGGCCTGATAGTGTTTGATTCAGCGTTTCAGAGTAACCTCCTCATCCCTGCTCTTGGCGACATAGAGAAGTTATTCATTGTGCTGTTTGAGAGTTACTTGATCATTAATTTTCCTCGATTTCTTTTTATGATTTGTGGTGAGCACGTGGTTGTCCCTGATGGTGAGGCCAATGACCTCCCTTTCTGGGGAGCTGCAGGAGGTGTCAGTGGGAGGACGAGCCAGGGGCTGAGGCTCTGCTGCAGTCCATCTGTATCAAGACAGGCACCAGCGGGTGAATCGGGTTCTGATGTTGATGTGGTAAGTCTGGTCAAAAGGCCAGGAGCAGCGGAGAGCAGGGTCTGAGCCCAGAGATGCCAACAACAGAGCTCAACCCTGAACTGGGGGACAGTCTTGAGCTGAAATGGCTCCTAGGCCTGTTGTGGGGCATCACAGTTATGCCAGTTATGGCGTTTAAGGATTTGGTGTTCTCACAACCTTGACAGTCCGTCTGATAGACATGTGCATTGATCCCATCCTTGGTTAACATCGTGCAGTGCTGTGCTGGTTGCAGCACTAGTGTGTTGTTATCATGCCCAAGTACGTTACAGAAAATGGAGTAATTTCATCTTCTATAACTGTTACAGCAGAAATAACCTTGAGTGTTCCAGCATACGTCTGCTGGTTCCTTATCTTTTACAATCCTGTTGTGGTTGTGTTCTTTGGCTTGTGTAACTGCGGCACTGTCCGTTTCCTCTCTGGTGCTTTCCCTTCTCTGCTTAGGCTTAGGGCATACCTCAGGGATGCCTCCTCCCGTCCAGGACCTTTTTGACCTAAGTATTACGTAACGTGTTAGCAGCAGGTATTCACAGTCAAAGGGATGCAAACAAATCTTTCTGCTTGACTGAGAAAGTATGTATGTAACACTCGTTTTTATGTAATATGTTATTACTGAGGCGTACAAATATTGGAGTGTATATCTAGGGTTAAAAAACCCAGCAAGATTTCCTAGTAGCATTTTCAGATTTTAATGAAGCAGTTTTGTTTGGATACTAGCAGAGTCTCTGGGCACATATTGCTAGTTAAGTCAAGTAAAAAAGGGTGTTCCAGAGAAGGAAATGTAACTTTCCGAATTATGACTGTGGTTTTTAGCCTAGTTTCTTATGGAAATAACTTTGCAAAGTCACACTTGTGTGTGTGTGTATATTTTCTTCCAACTTTTAACTAGGCCTGTAACAATCGGGTTTATTATAAAGTGCAGATCTCAGAAACATGGAAGACTCAGTAAATTTCATGCAAATGTTACTCAGGTGCAGAAAAGTTCTGGAGAGCACACCAGCTGTGAAGAAGTTGCTCTGAGAGTTCACACATTAGTGGAGGGTTCATACGGGAGAAAGTCTTTAGTAATACCATAGCTATAAGAAAAGCTTCAGTGGCAAGTGGCATTTCCTTAGACATCATGATTATTCCCTATTCATTACTTCTAGAAGCAACTAAGGTATATAATGCTTGTTTATCGTGTGTTCTTTTGTTTTAGATTTTACCTTTAGCTACTCTACATGAACATCAAATATCCTCTGAAATACTTGTCCATTAATTTTACCAACAACTTCACTGTGTTAAAATTCCCTTTATTCAAATTCCCTCTATTGAGGTGAAAGTGCAAGAACTTTTAAGAAATGTAAGAAACTTTGAACAAGTGATTGTTTGCATTAGATAAGTATAGAATTAGCTTATGCCGCACATTCTTATCCCAATTAACTATATTGTGAAGACTGAAGTAGACTAAAAATATGGCATAAAGTCCCATCAAGGGTACAGATTTTCATATTTAGAATTCCAAATTCTTACTATTCTTGAAGCAAAGAGCCCCAGGGTGAGCTGTTTTATGATGACTGAACTTAAGCTGAATGGTTGCCAAAGGTTATCTTTTTTATCCCAAAATAATGGGTGAAGTACAAATGCCCATTTTTAAACCAGAGGTTGTAAATACAAATCTCACTAGTAGGCAGAAATACTTAGTGGACTACCTTCATAGACTCTCTGAAAGATAACCAGGAAAAGCAAATAACTGTCTGTTTCCCTAGCAAGGATGTAAACATTGATTGCAATAATTTTAAAGATCCTCAAATAAAGGATCAGCAAATGTGTCATATGTCAATATGAATCATATATGAAGACATGCTATGTTGATTTTCAGGCATGTTTCTCCTTCAAATAGGTTAAGTTGTTAAAAAAATGCAATGGAGCTTGAGGAACATCGAATTTGCTGTGTACATTCTCTGTTTCTGGTTCATTTTATCTTGGAAGATGTGATAGTATATTATAAAAGAAACCTCCAACTTTGATCCTGGATGTCTTTCTGTCCTATTTATTTATTGACTAAGATTGGATAAGTAGTATTTATAATGTGAATTACAATGATGCCTACAGGAGTTTTGAAATATTAAAACATTTAATTTAAAAGGATTGCTTAAGAGGTCATTAGCAACGTGATCAGTTTTATGTTAGTATAATAAACATCTTGCAACATCCTGAAAAAATAATTTGCAGTTGTGTGATGACCTGCTGCTTGCACAGTTAATTTTGGCAAGAGCCAACATCTTAGAGATTATTTGGCTTGATTTAGTCAGATGTCAGGATGGGCTTTCTCCCAGAGAATGATGTGATTGATAAAGCCATCATAGGCAAAACCCAAATGTAGTGTTGATTTGCTGAGCAAATATTGTTTGCTGTATTTGAGTACGGATGTTTTCAGTGGTTCATTTTGGTGCTTACTATCTGGGAATATTAGAACAGTAACAGTAGTATAGAAATTGTTTCATGTGTTTCCAGGGATGCTGAATCAATAGTCTTCTGAAAATTACATCTTTCTAAAGCAGATAATCAATTCCCCTCTAAGCAAACAGTTTGTTTGCTCTTGCCTTGTTTTGCTCTTGTCCTGCTTTTTACTGTTATATTCTCTATTAGACATGATAATAATATGCAGATGAAATAGCAGATGTTTAAAAGAGAAAGAATAAGAGACTAAATATTATGATTCCTGAATGAATGACATGAATAGGTCAGGAATGATATACAAAGAAAATGTATTTTGAGAAAGTGGAAGAGTAATGCAGTAATTTAATAATGTTACCCTTCAGCATTTGAAATATTTTTCTTTTCTTTTCTAGAACTGTAGTGTAAGTGCATAAGTTGACAAATGACTGAATTTTTTTCCACATACAGATTAGCGTTTAGTTTTTACTTGAAACATCTACTGGGGTTTCAGACTTATTCTTGTTGCAGTTATGACAGCTGAGCAATAACATGTAGATTATTATTCAAGTAATGTTTTAAATAGGACTACTGTGGCTTAGCATACTGTGAGTAAAAGTGTTAGATTGGGTTTACAGAAGATAAACTGTAGTGATATATGTGCCTTTAACATACTCTTGGACATTTTAGTACTCAGAAATATTTTTATTATAGGTTTGTTCTGTTCTCACCAGAGTGGCTAGAATTACTGCTAATATGGGACAGTGAGAGAGAGGGAAATGAGAGAAGACTTGAGTGCTCACATGAGAAAAATGCTGTAAGGAAGAATAAACAAGACAAAGAACTTGAAATGTTCTTGTTGCTTATCGTGTCACCTGGATTGGAGTAATTTTAAAACTCTGGCAGGGTGACAAGGTGCAGTTGCCGTTTATTGAAAAATATGTCAGTGTGCCATTTTAAGTACCTTAAGGGCAAATAAACCTACTGCTTTAGAAACTGATGTGCTGGACTTGGATCCCAGTATAGGGAGAGCAACTTTGCTGGGAGGCACAGGTGGTGCTCCAGGCAGGGCATGGAGTTTGGTTGGTGTGATGTGATATCTGAAACCTACTCTGTCACCACTCTGAAAGGGTCAGCCCACTGCAGGGCTTGGCTGATGGCTGGCTGACCAAGACATTAACTTCTGAAGTCCTGAAGCAACTGACTTAGACAAACGGTATCCTTTGGTCAAGGCGGCATCTCCGAAAGCATCTTTCCCAGCTGTATAGGAAAAGAATGGAATCAAAGCATGAAACACCCAATTCTGTTGCTGGTGTGCCATTTAGAATCTGTGGTTGGATTTTTTTTTGCAAGTGAAGGCCTGCAATCAATTTCCTACTTACTCTCCCTTTGCATTCAGGAAGTCATCTGGCTTTCAAATGATGTAATTTTTCCTGCTCACCTACTGAGTTCATATGTGCTAATGACTCTTTGGAGAAAGAGTTTGATAAAAACTAGAGTGGAGGAATACCATGTTTACAAGTAACATTAGTATATAGTCCCAGGTTACTGTTGACTTTTTAGAGTTGTAAACAGTTCATATTTCCAAGTGGCAGATTTTGAATGTGATAAGCAAGTTCTCAGAACAATAATGTTTGTTATGTAAGCATTCCATTTTGTTTTAAGGCCACGGAAGTGATTGGCAAATGATGGAAAGGACATACAATAATTTCCCCCATATTTATTAATTGTATTTTGATGACAACAATTATTTTCATCCATATTTTAACAGAAACACCATTTGCAATATTTTAAAAGTAATTTGTACTTGAGATTCATTGTGCACAAAACACCTCCACTTCTTCTTTGCTTTTGGTTGATGGACTTTACTTAGAGCCCCAATCAGCAGGAAAGCTTCCTTTTATTTTCCAGCGTATTTAATACCAGGTGGCCTTAATGAAGGAACTTACTGTGCTTTATCAACTGAGGAGAAATGGCATAATTTGACTAAAGAGAAACCATGTAAAACAAGGGTGTGTGTCTGTAGAATTTGAGAATTTGTTAAAGGATAAAATGAAGATGTGGATGATGGCATTGAATTCAGGGGAACCATTAAGTCTTCAAAGGTGGACAAAGCCTTGAAAAGGGACGATGGCTGAATTATTTCCCAGTCTAAAGCGCTAGGTGTTTTAAGGGATCTGAATGTCTGATTGTTGGTACTCAAATATACACAGAACATGTGGGCAGTGCTGTGAATGTATTACCTGCTGTTCACTGCAGATTATGTGAGTAATTCCAGCGAAGCAGAGGATAACATCTGAATTTTGAACACCTCAGCTGGTACCAGTCTTACTGTTTCTTATTATATTCAAGTAGTGGAACTTGCCTTTGTTTTGTTGTGGTTTATCTAATTTGTTAGTTGTAACTTGTGTTGCCTGAACCTCTCAGATTTTTATACTTACATGTCTTTGTTCCTATAGATTGATTTCTAGGATGTATTTTGGTGACTTATTAAAGCTGTCTCAATGTGAGATGCTGCAGATACATTTCTACTCTAGGCTTGGATTCTCCCTCAATCTTCACCCTGCTTTGTGCTTATGCTGTGCTTGTGCTCTGTCAAATGGTTGAGTTGTGAGGGACATCAGGTAATTCTGCCTGAAGACTGTCTTCCGTTCTTCCTGGGTTAATTTTCCTCTGGATTAGTTGATTCTCCTCCCTGCAGGAGTTTCTGTTCAGGAGATTGTGAAAATAGCTCACTGAAAATGACAGGGCACGAGGGATCAGCTGCTTTGGCTAGAGCTTGCCAGTAGGTTGGCTTAAACCTTAAACCTGATTTTTAATCATACTTTTTTTTTTTTTGCACTGTTTGTATAATTACTTTTTAAATTCTCAGGTCTTAAATCCTGATGCACTGGTCCATTTGTCTTTTACCTGCCTTTGTCTTTTTAATTTATTTCTCTATATTTCCTATTTTTCTTCTGCATAATCATTATTTATCCTTGTCTTTCATATATTTTATTAACTGTCAGTTCTTTTGTTTTCTGTTATATTTTACCTTTCTGAGAAATCTACTTACTAGTGACAAGTTTGTTGACTTCTGTGTTTTGAAGATTTTTGTTTTAAATTCTCCTGCACTCCCTTTTCCTACGAGTGTGAGACTCTGCTCAAAAATCTTGTTTGTGTATTTAAGACTGTTCACGGTTCCTCAAAACATTAAGGAATTTATTCCAGAAGCACTTGTTCAGAGATGGAGAAGAATATTCCTGCCTTCTATCTTATGCATCTCAGATAGAAGGACTTGTTCATCCAAGTGTCGATGATGAAATTACAGCTTTCAGAGAAGGTCACTTATCATGAAATTCAAGTAACCACTGAACAGAAAGTTCATTTAAACAGCTTATTGCAGATCAGATCTAAAAAGAAATTCGGAACTGACCCTGAGAGTAAGATAAGTGCAGTTTTGGGTTCTCTCAGTGTACCTCCTCATGCAGAAAAGGAATTTCTGTAAAGAAATGAAGAGTGAAGTTGGCAGAAGAAGAAGCTTCAGATTCTGCTTGATGCAGTGATGAATGATGAGGCAATTGAGAGGGTTCACCATCTGGCAGACATTTGCATAGTTTGAGACATCTAATACTTGATCATGTTTAGATAAGTATTCTAGAAATTAGAAAAAAGACTAACGACAGGGTATATAAATACTGTAGTTCTACTTTCTTGTTGTTGAAACGCAGACCCTGGTTGTAAATCTGAGGTTCCACATGATGCTGGATGCCAAATAAAATGTTGTTATAACTTGCTTCCAACTGTTAAAATAGGATTTGTGCACATCTTGAGTGATTCTTAAGAGTCTAGCTATTTCCTCCTTGCTGTTTCCCTGTTGTTCCCTGGGCAGAAGAGGGGTTTAGAAAAGTGGTGATGACACATTGGTGCCCTGTTCTTGTACTAGTATCTTCAGCTCGTCTCCAAGATAAAACACTGTAATGAAATGTTTTACCTAGACTGTTGTAGATTTTAATTCCAGATGTCTGGGGAATAAGAAATCATTAAATATTGTTATTAATTATTATTCTAACCAGAACCAGTTTGCACTTTAAGTTTTAAAGTGTATGCAGTCAGTGTAAATGAAAAAAAAAGGTAGACAAATTAGTTTTTTGTCACATGTTTTCAGACTTAATACATTTTGTGAAATTGTGTGCGCTGAATGGTTGCCAGACAGTTTATTTTAATTATTCATTTGTCTTTGTTGGCTGACCTCTGCATCCACAATGATTCACTAATGCTGGATCTAGTTGCTTATATTTTTACTTTCCTTTGCTGATAGAAGGAGTACACTACATTTCTGACATAACTTAGGCCTTGTAAAATGAACCAGTGTAGTTATTAATGGATTTCATCAGCTAATCTAGTGGCTTTAGAAAATGCCAGCACGTATTGAATACAGTGCAGGCTTTGCTGTCTACTTTGTGTGCTTTTATATTCAGATTTAACTGTAAATCAGTGTGTTTTGAGTTGAATGTACAACAGGAAGAATATAGTTTTGAATAATTTCAGCACTGTTTTTATAGACAAGTGCATGTATATGTTTGTATGAGGATTTCATATGAAGATCTAGGCTTTGGCCACCCATATGGAGATAGGCAAGTAAGGGAAGGCACAGGGAGTGACAATTCTGCAGTTTTACAGTAAAATACCAAATACTGTTTTAGTGGTTGAGCTTGTGAGTTTTACACTCGATAGCATTTATAAAACTGTGTTAACACACTTCATAACATGTCTAATGAATTCCATCAGTTTCAGGAATTTGCTGGGCACAGTAAATTGAAATCTGTTGATTGCAGTGGAAAGCAGAGACTGAGAAGAGTATAATGTGGGACACATGAAACCCTTGTCATCTGTTCAGCAGAGCCGCAGCTTCAGATATTTTTACAGTTGTCTGTAGATCAGCAGCTCTACCATCATGGTTTTTACTTGCTCTTTCATGAGGTTTTACATACTTGTACACTAGACATAACAGACTAAAAGAAAAGTTCAGGGTGCATTTAGACATCCTAGCAAACCTGATCTAAACTGAAGCTTCTACTGAGATGTGTGGTCCCTACCAGGCATTCCTAATATTTTCTTTTTGTGGAATATAGTGATCATGTGACCCCAAGGTGAGTCAGTTTGTTTGGATGAAAAGAATAATAATATGACAAATCAGGCAGATGAATTAACTCTGTGGACTCCTGGTCTCTAGATGAGTGAGATGGGGGAAATGGGAACAAAAAGTGGAGAGTGAGGGGAGGAGCAAGTTTGCCAGCTTTGGTGGCAGCTACCTGCTAGATTGACGTAGCTGAAAGACCAAATTATGTTTGCAAATTGCAGAATTGTGTAAATCACCTTAAGCAGCGTTTTCCTCCCTTCCCCATGCTGCTCATGTTCTCTCTTGTGCTGTTGTAGCCCATGTTAGTACAACCATACTGTGAACTGGATTGGGAAAATGTTCTAGCTGTGAAGTAACTTGAGTAAAAGATTCTTGAGATGGATCAGTTCCCTATCACATTGCAGTGGTCACAACAGGATGGGAACAGCTGGACATGCAGTGGGAGCTTCTTAAGCAGACATTATTCTTTATGAGCTGGATTTCAAACAGGCAGGGATAGATAGAGAAGACAGAAATGGGCAGGCATATTGCTTCAGGGGTTGAGGAGAGAGGTGACCAATACTGTGGAAGATTTGAGATAGTTTTTAGAGAAAAGAAAAAGGTCTGAGAGAAACTGTTTGGGGAGGACATATGTGGAAGAGGTTTGGCGTAAGAGAGGGATGAGAAAATTATGTGGAAGGAAGGACTGTGAAAGAGCAGTCCTAGCCTCTGAAGGAGCTCTGTGGACAGTGTGGGATGTAAATGAGCTTCTGGTTTTAGCAAAAATACTTTTTAGTAAAAAAAAATTCAAATTAACATTCATGGTCAGTTTTGTGATCTCAATCATCGTGTGATATCAAAGTTGCATAATAATGTTGTCTTTTTGCCTAATAGAGTGGTGTTTTGTAAGAATTTCATTTGGCAAAGTGTAATTAGAGTTATAATGTTTGCAGTGACAATCCTGCCCATGATTTTTATTCTGGCTTGGCAATACTACAGGGAGTACATTTATGACTGTATTTAGGTGGCTTTTATTTTCATTTGATTGTCTGGAAATCTTTGTTCTGATGCAAACAGGAAAAATAAATCAGTAGATTGAGACATTTTGATAGGTCACAGAATTTCTTAAAAAATCAGTACTGAAGAGCATTACTAACACATATACATGTTTTATATACCTTTTACAAAGAATTATTGTTATTGATATAGAAAGAAACTTCAGAGATCAAGAGAAAAACAAGCAGCTTCTCCTTTCTAGATCTTTCTCCTTTGATCAGCATCATCATGTGTAGATTTGGACTGAAAAGCATGGAATGGTTGCCAGAATAAATAAGATGGGATCATTTCTAGATGGATTGCTTGCAGTTTTCATCAAGTGTGTGGCAGTGAAAAGTTATGTAAGCTGTTATCTGGGGATTGGAAGAGGAAGGAAGGTGGAAGACGGATAGGAAATGGTAGAATAAGAAAATTGCTGAAGTGCTTTCCTTTTTTATGTGTATGTGTGGGGTTGTTGTTGGTTTGTTGGTTTTTTTTAAAGTGAAACAGGTAAGGTTGAAAGAGGTGGATTAAAATGAATTTAAGGGCACAATTTAAAGATATAGGGACTATCAGGGAATGTAGACTTAAAGAATTGCTTGAGTGTCGCTTTTCATTGCCTGTCTTCTACAGTTATGCTATTGCAGTATTTCATAGAGTGAAATGTGTGAAGTGTGTTGGTAAAATGACTCTAGTTTTACAAGTCCCATCCCCATCACTCTATTCAACTACTGCTGTCTCCCTCTACACAACTTTCCTATTAATTGTAGCTGTTATTTTCCTTTCTGGTGTTAAATCTCTCTCATACAGGATCTGAGTTTCCCATCCTGACTCTCCTCTGGCTGATCTGGCAGGCACGTGCATTGTGTAATGGGTGGAGAATGTGAAACTTGTGGCTCTTTGTTCTATCTCTGTCACTTTCCATTGCAGCCCTCCCAGTTGTTAAAACAATAAAATTGAAATCTTGATTGAAGTGTTAAATTGCAATTTTTCCCCAGTCTAGCTACTCTCTGAAGAAACAGTGTTGTTCGCTGCCCAGCAACTTTGATGCCACAGATTTGTAGCAAAATGTAATTTTTTGTAAATTTGTCTTGCTCTTTTTTGTGACCCCTTCCCTACACCAGCACAATGATACATTTAGTTACACTTTCACAATTAATTGTGTGAGACTATAAGCAACTCAAATATCCTGTTACCTAATGAATGTGTTTCATTGGTGTTACCATGTAACACCAAAACAATTTTAGTTGTAGTTCTGATAGGAAAATAACATTTTAAGACGACAGTGTAGGTTTAAAAATGATTTTAACTTATCTTGTCTATGAAAAAATATGGAAAAGACATTTTCTTTTTTCCCTTTGTATTTATCGTGTATGTTCAATTTCAGTGTTACAGCTTCAGTAAAATTAGTTCTCTGCAGTCATGTGGCTTTCCACAGTGAAGTGAGGATGGCTATTAAAGTATGTAAAATGTGACTATAATTTTCCAAAATTGTTGAGTGAGATTTTAAGATGGATTTAAATGTGTATGTTGGCATTCTCCTGGTTTCAGTATAATTAACTTCTTGTGTGTGGTCATTCTTTTTACACAAAAGAGACTTCCGTGTACATATTTCAATATAAAATATGTGTATATATTTCTTTTCTTTACAGAAAACTAACTTTTTGGATGCCCTGTGGGGAGATGCATCTTTGACATGGAGCATGTGTTTGGTCGTCTTCAATCTGAGACAACAGTGTGTGTGCTACGTATAACAGAAGAATTAATTGTGGAAAGAGACCAGCTGTATGGCTACATCACAATAAGAAATTGGTTTAAAAATGTTAGTGTTTCATACTACTAATGCAAGGCTGGGAAAACCTAGTAACCCAACAGTCAAAAGAATTACTTTTTGGTAAAAGCCCGTTCAAAAAGAGCAACAGTCAATATATGTTTTACCATGTGCTCCCTGATCATTTAGCACTAAATCTTTTATTACACTGAAATCATGGTGTGAGGATCGGTGGACAGTGTCCCCCACCCGCCATTCCCAGCATACATCTGGCAACTAAAGACTGTGTCAAGATGACCTCTGAGGAGATGACAGCATCTGTTCTCCTCTCTGTGGTACGGGGTAAAGTGATACCTGCTCAGTCAGCTGGAGATGAAAATACTGAAAATGCTTTGGACACCAGTGTTATAAAAAGACATACTGCCAGTTCAGGAAGGCAAACCACACACGCTCTGTCATACTTACACAGACTGGAAGAAGAAAGTCTTCAGGGCTCAGTGCCCAAAATATTCTCTCTGGCAAAAGAGCAACTGACTAATGACAAAAGTAATGAAAACTTCTGGGAGAAGAGCAGTTCCATCCCTGATCCAGTGGAATTTCTTAACATTAACTGTAACATTGTACAGAAAAACTACAAGAGCAATATTCCCTGCAGCCAGTTGTATCAATCTTGTGATCCTTTAGCAGGGGGAGAGGCATGCCTGCAAACTGGAATTCCTGTTTCACTGGAAAGAGCCATGCTTGCTGAAATTCAGTTGAAAATGAATGGACCTTCATTAAGAAGCCAGACAGCAGTAAATAAGAATGACAGCGGTGACCCTGACAAAGTGGCCTTTTTTCACTTACATTGTGCTGGTGAAAGGAATATATCAAAGGCTTTGTGCAGTTTACACAACAGCTTCATTTTGGATGACTGCTTGCAGCCCGTGAGCATTGGTGATGGTAACACCTCTGGTTCCTCAGCCTGCACTTGCAGCATAATGGAGTTGACAAATAATTCTGAGAATGAAAATGGGCAACAGTTGTATGAAGATGCTTTAAGGGATAAGTATTTATGTCTGGAAAGAGCACCACGAAAGGTTAAAGTGGCATGCTCAGGTCACAACTTCTGTGGAAATAACTTTACTGGAAGAATGCCCTCAAAGCCTTTTCTGAGCCATTTTGAAGACTGCAATGAAAACTGTGAAGATGAGTTGGAAGAGGATTTTTTTCGAAACAAAAAGGAACGTTCTACTCTATTAATAAGACGTTTCTGTAAAAATGATAAGGAGGTTAAAAAATCAGTTTATACTGGAACGAGAGCAATTGTTAGGACTTCGCCTTCAGGGCACATAGGAACTGTTGCTTGGAATTATGTTGAGCAAAGGAGAAACAACGGTGGCTTGAAGCTTTCTAGAATTACAACAGAACATCTAACTGTAATTCAGTCCTTAATAAAATGGAAGTTTAATTCCTGTCTTGAGAAGTCTTTATGGTATGAGGTAAGCTTTTCATAGTATTTTTTTGTTTGTTTTGTTTGGTATTTGTAAGTTTTGGTAACCTGATGACCTTTTAATTTAAAAAGCACCTTCAACTAGTAAACACTTAGTAACACTGAACAGGATATTTCACTTAACCACATTGAGCAACTTTATACTGAACACTGTTCAAATTTTGGCTTCAAATTACATGGGATAAAAATAATAATTTTATATGTGTATAAACTGTATATGTATATATGTACATACATATATGCCTCTATAAAATGTGTATAGGTACATATTTATACACAGATGTATGTATAAATTTAAATCGTGCTAAATATTACTTGTATATAAGAATATAACACACTTATATACAGATTAAAATGTATATGCTTTTTTGATATTTCTGTTTTAAACTGACAATGTATATTATATACATTTATATTTTTGCATATATATAAAATAGATGTATTAATATATGTTATAGATCTACACTATCTACATGTAAAAATAAGCTCTAGGGAGGGGGAAAGAATCAAGGTAAAGGAGAGTGTGGTCAGATAAGCGATGCTTATGAACTGGTCCTGAATAAATGTAAAGCCCTTCTGTTGGAAGAAATTTCTAGCAGTTAGTGCTCAAACTCTTCAACAACTTTCACTAGAACAGAAATGGAGGAAAACTTCTTTGTATAGAATCATAGAAGCATTTAGATTGGAAAAGTTATAAGATCACTGAATCCTACTGTAAAAGTGACCAAAGGGATTATATGAAATTTTGTCAGTGATAAGGGAGGAGGGGACTCGGTGGTTCAGGAACTAGTATTTTTGCACTTAAATAGTTGATTGGAGAGTTGTATAAACATGTGTATGACATGGTTTTGTACCAGGCTGCAGGGCTTTGTGGTACTGTTCATTACTGTGCAGTGGAAGTGCAGACTTGCTGGTAGAGCAGATGTACTGCACGGTGCATGGTTGTGCTCCCACAAAGGGATGAATGTGATTCTGTGCGATTTACATAACATGGTGTATGCTTGGTACATTTGTATCATTATAAGTTTTTGCTGGGGGACAGAAGGGAAAAGGTTTTGTAGCTAAGGCTGGTGAAGGATGTGTTTAGGTTTCTTCATTGGCAT
Source organism: Pachyramphus minor (assembly GCA_013397135.1). NCBI lineage: Eukaryota > Metazoa > Chordata > Aves > Passeriformes > Tyrannidae > Pachyramphus > Pachyramphus minor. The sequence continues at coordinate 739,184 of VYXB01008291.1, read as the reverse complement.
TTCCAATTTGACATGAGTTCCTTGGCTTCTGTCATGCATGCTTGTTTCCCCACTTTCTACCACTACTATCTAATACTGAACATACAGCATTTTGGGGTGTGAGGGCTTTAATTTGAACATTTTTTTATAGTGCCTATGCCTATGTATGTAAACTCAGAAATAAATGTAACAAGTACTCACTGAATAATTGTTTAAATAGGAAAAGGTCTGTCTACAAATGAGCAAAGATGAACAGGCACTCTGAAGCACTCTGCTTAATCATAGTGCGCAGAATGTTTTCATGTGGTCAAAAAAAGCTTAAAACTATATTGGTTTCATCTTCCAAATGGACACTAAAACTATTTTTCTTATCAATCTCTGTATTTAATCTCTTTATGTATAACATACATCAAGTGCTCTTAACAGTTTCTCTGTTATTTTAGTGCCAAATATTGTTTCTGTAATAGTATTTCTGTGTGTTTATTGCTTACATTATGAGCATTATAGATGGATTTACACAAACATAGAAATTAACTTAGAGGATGTGACAAATATATGGACCTGTTGAACATATGCTCTGGGTTAAAATAATTTAATGAATTATGACCATTAGTAGGAAGCTTTCATGCTAATAATCAAAGGAAGAAGGAAAAAGTAGTAAATGAATGTGGTAATTTGTTCTTCCTTTCCCCTTATCTCACCCTTTGAGCATGCATTCTGTTTGGAACAGCTAAGTGAACAGTAGTTCTGTTCTTCAAGAGGAAAAAAAGTTGGAGAAATTAAGTTTTCATAGCAGGACTGGTGTAACATGGAACAATAGAGACCTTTATGTTTTAAGTAGGAAAATGTGGGTCTCATTTGTGCGTATCCTTTACATAAAAATTCTAACGCTAATAAAGGAAAGGCACTGAACTGTCGTCTTGCTGGATGATTTTTTCTTTTTTCTTCCCCTGCATAGGGAGATGGGAGTGAGGCTTTGCACTATATAGAAAACACATGAAGTTATAACATTTTCCATGTAGCATATTATTAGTTTGTAAATATTTTATATGAGATTTAGCCTTCTCTGCTCTGCACTGGATGTGTTGTATGAAGAGAGAAGATTTTTATGTTGAACATTTTTTTTCTAATTTTGCACATAGTTTTTGTAGCTATATACAGTGCAGCACTTATTGTTATCAGATGGGTGTATGTAACACGGCTGCTCATGAGACATTTATTTTCTTGTCTACACTGAAACAGTGCAAGCCCCTAACATTAATACATATTAAAGAAGTGGCAGGTGCAATGAATCTAATGAATCTAACAGCTAATGAGAGCTCAAGCTTTGGTGTTGGCTTTGCTTGGGCCATTACTTGGGTTCAGCTCAGCTGCATCGTGTTAGCAGTCTGACTAATTGCCAAAGTCAGAGTTTCAGGAATCTGTGAGACGTTAGGTTCACAGTGTTGAAGTGCACCTCTTCTTTTCCTGATGTGATGGTGTTTCTGCCATAGTGGTAATATGACAAAAGGAACCAGGTCCACTGTTGATTAAGACAGTAAATTTGGGCAGCTCACTAGACTGTCACAGGGTGATTCTCTCAAGCCAGGTAAGTGACTTCGAGATGTCCAGATGGCAGCTGCAATAACATAGTTGCACTGCATAATAGCTGAATTCTTTAGTTAAGCTTATTTTGTAGGTGTCAGTACTATCTTTGCTGTGTCATTACATTCCTGGTGCCAGTAGTTTGAGCTTTAGGAAGCAAGAACTCTGCTGGTTTGCTTAGCTCTGCTCAGTTAGAAGTGAGTACTTGAATACATCTGCCACTTTTCATAGTTGCTAAGGCACTACTGAAATGCCAAATATTAATAAGGCAACAATTAAAAAAACCCATAAATGCCCCACATCTGTTTCCAGACTAATGATTCTATTATAAGTTTTTCTTGTAGGAGTGTTCATTTAGTGATTTGGTATAGGACTTCAACATTTATTAGCAACAGGTTGTTTGGTTTTTTAGCATGTAGTGTCCATGGTGTTTTTATGATTCTTGTGTAAAATTAATGTAATGCAAAGATTTTTGATTATGCATGGCTAATGTAAGGAGTCCTGTATTATGATTTCTTTATTTCCCTAATGCTGAGCTATAGTAAGTTGGTGGTATCTATTAACAAGAAGTTAGGGGAGAAAAAAGATTTGGAGGTAAACAATTTTTACTATTCCATTTTATTAATGCGATATATAAAATAGTAATCTTGGACAATATTTTTAAATAAATAGAACCAGGCACAAGTTGTTTAATAAGATAGTATTTGAGTGTTTTTTCTGTTTAAAATTTATTATTAACTCTGAATAAATTAATAGTTAAAATAGATATTTTGTAGTTAATAAAAATACCAATTTTAATTCTGAACCTGTAGAGAGTTCAGTTTCCTCCCCCTGCAGTTCCCCTCCCTGCCAGAGTTGTATGAGCAACTCGAGTCAGTGTATCTTTGCTGCATGTTTTTCTGGCATTTCTGAAAGTATAGATAGATTGAGTATTTCACTGTCAGTCATGGAAATAATGTCTGCTTAGACTGTGTCAAGAAACATGTTATGTCAAATGCTAACACATTTATGAACAAAGGAAGGGTTAGTAATGCTGTATGTTCAGAAGAGCATTTTTTGGTTGTTGTTCTCAGGTGTTGAGTTAATTGTAACCTTAATTTTCAATATTTTGTCAGAATGAATAGTATAGCCTTCTTTTTTATCTAGTATTCAAAGCATAATTCATATAGTGAAGAGGCCTATGTTGATTCTTAGGAAGTGAAACAAAAGATTAAAATAATTTGAATGTCTTTGCTAATAACAATAAGCAGCATAAGAGTCCTGTTTATATGGTGTGTTTCCCTCAGATGATTGATCTGATTTAGTAGAGACACAAAGCTTGTGAAGTGTCCACATGAAATCACCTGGACATAGGAGTCTCATTAGTGAAGTTAGAAATTCTGCCAAACTGAGATTCACAACCCACAAAGCAGCCTAAAAAATGATGTTGTTGTTGGCTTTCACTTCTTGATTCTTTTTAATTATTTCTGTAGGACTTTCAGATAAAAGATGAAATCCTTTAAGTGGAGTTTTCCTCTCTTCCCTTGGAGTTTTGCATGTATACCTAAAATATAACACTGCTCTTTATGCTAAAGTTTATTCTGTACTTGTACTTTTATTTAACAAAAAGAAGGCTAGTTTGTGATTCTGTATTGTAGATTACAGACAGATTTGGGGTTTGAGATTTTTTGGTTTGCTATTCTGAAATAAAATTTCTAGCCCAACATGCTGAAAGGAAAAAAAAATTACATAAAGCAAATAATTTGCAAGTGCTTGGCGTGTTCCTCCTGACAGGTTTTTTTATCTGACTGTGCATGAGTACTTTGCCAATTACTAGTGTTACTGTGTTTTTTAGACATAAAGGTTTATGTTCATATGTTAAAGTAGTTGGTAGGTATGGACAGGATGGCTTTTATTCTACCTGGACTCTGTGTTTGTTGTTTCTTTGTTTAAAAGTACATGAGCAAAATTGACTATTTGGAAAAAAAATCAGGGAAGCAAGAGAGAAGCCAAATAGGCATGAAATTATGTTTTCCCTTCAGTAAGTGCTGTAAAAAATAAATTGAACTTTTTAAATTGAAGCTCTATACTTATATTTGCTTTGGGTTGAGTTACTCAAGTTTTTAAGGCTGGCTTTAAAAATAGAAAATTTACCTGCTGTCTGTAGAAGAAATCAGTTTTACTACCATATTGTGTGATAGAGTTTGAGTTAGATCTCTTAATACTTTGTATTATTTTGTAGTTGCCTTATACCTTTAACAATATTGGGCCAAATTATGAACAATAAGTTTTAGCTGTGAGCACACTTAGGTATTTAGAGCCAATAGTGTGGGAGTCTTGGCAAGAGCAATATATTATGCCTTCAGTTTTTCCACATTTTCTGACTTTCCTTCTAGTGACTGTTCATTAACTGTAAAGAAGCATGAAGGTCTGGTTTAGAAAGTCTCCCTGCAGCACATTAAAGAGTTCATTTTAGAGTGTTAGAGTTGGACACTTTTCTAAGTTCTTTCTCAGTTGAAACAAAGTTATCTCCATTACCTGTATGACCTGTTGAAAAGTTGGTTTGTTTACTCTGATATAAGTAAATAAAAACTATGCCATATAAGGGTCACTTTGTGAGTTAATAACTAAGTCTGAATTTATGAGATTTCATGTACATTTTAATTTGTCTTGCTTTTCTATGATCTTTCAGGGTCTTTTGAAAAGAAAATTTTCTAAAATGGAATGAGCTTGGCTTGACAGTAATTGGTAGGCAGATATCTTACTGGTATAAAATTTTAAGGACCTAGAGGAAAAGTCTCTACTGTAAAATTATACTTGCCACAGTATCTAAGGCATCCTCCATGAGATATGAGGCTATTTGGTTTCTCTATTGTTGAAAAGTTCTTTGATACTGTACGATTATGAGTCCTCTTGTCATGAAATTTTCTTGAAAATACAGACTTGTGGCAGCCTCAAAAAAGGAACAACAATTGAACATAACAGAGCTGTTATGTACTATCCAAGTACATCTGAGCTGGGGTATCAAGTGACAGGGGAGCTCTTAGGGTGCTCCCACACCAACTAAAGCTAATTACATCAGTACTGCAGTTGGAACCAGCGTGACTCAGGGCAGTGTGACAGCATACAGCTTTCATCAGGAATGTCGGAAGTGGGGCAGTGCTGGAAACATAAGCATTTAACTCTGGCATTTGTAACTATTTTCTTTTTTTTTTCATTTTTATTCTTCTAATAATTTTACTAGAAAATGATATATTTAGAAGCTATTACTTACATGCAAAACACATGTATCAGACAGTACTTGTATTGTCCTGCAAATTGTGTGACAACAGCAATTTGTTAAATATTTTCAACTGCAACCAGATACAAAAATTTTTGGATTGAGATTGAAGACTCACTTTTGAGATGCACTCATCAATTCCCCACATGAGTACGAGAGAGAAAAAAATGTTGGATTGACTTGTGGTTATTCTTTCTTACAGATAATATTCTTGTTTTCCCATTTGTTTGACTCGAAAGAGTCTTTTTGTCTCTGGAATTATAACACTTATAATACATAAAAACTTTAGATTTCCTTACTATAGCAAATACTCAAAGATGGAGACCTACAGAGAATTGTGCTGTCATAGCATGGAAACAAGCACCAGTAATAAAAAATGTATTCATATTATTTATATGAATACTCTAATTGACTCTTGTGAAAATGGGGTGGGGTTCCCCCCCACCCCATCTTTTCCAGTAACTGTAATGCCTGTTGAGTGTTGCTACCATTTGGATTTTGAATCCATAGCAAAATAATGGAAGCTCTTTTAAGGTGATTAAAACTGATTCTTATGTACTAGTTATTTTTATGCTCTTCTCCTGACACTGTAAAAATTGTTTTCAAGCAGTCAGAACAGATACAGACCTTCATTAGTAAGTTGTGGGCAAAACAAAGGATGTATTATTAGCTGCTCTAGTTTCATGTTACATTAGTGTTAGTTCTTAAAGTGTTTAGGAATTCCCTTCAAGTATTAGAGAATGGGTGAAATCCTGGTCATAGTGTAATCTGTTTAAAATCTCCTGTTGGGATAATGTTACTTGGAGGGAGAAAAAGAAGCATGTTCAGAATGGAGCTGTTGGCTTTATGGGAACCATAATTTTACGTCAAACATTTTAAGAGATAGATGTGCTGAATTTATATTAAGCAGTTTTAAAACTATAGTTTTAAACTAAAATATTTATACTAAATATGCACAATGCATTGTAATGTAACTTGGGTGGGATCCTTAATAAATAACACTTTCCTCAGTACCTTTCAGCTGCATGTGGTGTTATTTACTGTTCATGTTACCACACTGCTTGGAAGCCCTGCTTCTGAATCCTAGCAGTATCCTAGCTGTTTTACACACAAGGGATGATCTCATCTGTTCTCTAGACTTAGAGGCAGTTAGTTGTTAGTGACCTCACTCGGAGTTTGGAGAAGATAAACGTCTCCCAAACACTCTCCATATGCTGTGGCTAGATTTATCTCAGCAAGCTTAGTAGTTGTGTGTTGCACTGTAGTCTGCAGAAGAGACATATCCTAAGTTTCCGGGGTGGGGGTGGGGGGAACTGCCAGCAAATTTACCAACAGTTCTAAATGTTATTATTAGGGAATTTTAGAGTTATGTGCATAAAAGCAAATTAAAAACAAGTGTTTAAGAAAAATATATATAGCCAATCAACACTGAAATACTTCTAGGCTGAATACAAGGCTTGAATGATAATTCTGAATACTTCATCTTTCAGCAAAAGCATAAGACTGTATGTAAACTATGGAGAGTTGTTCTAAATGTGATTGTGAATCTGATCAAGAAAAAGACTCCTGAGAGAAAATTGTCCTCAATATTCTCTGTTTTAAATTAGGAATTTATCTTGAGTAACTTTACAAACTTAGAGCATCCCGCAGCGTGCTTGAGACAGTTATAGTTCTGACCCTGTGCATAAGATATTTTACTTTATATAAGCACATTATCCTTGCCTTGGGAATTGTAACATTGGACTTCCTGTCCATTGTTTACAAACTTGGGACTGCATGAGGTGGCTTCTGTATGTAAATGTATATATTTTAAAGGGAAAAAATATTATTTCATGAGCATTCAGAATGTTTTCCTTTTAGGAAATTAACTTGTATCCTGGCTTATCTGTGTGTCCTTTTGAAACTTGCCTTACTTAAAATACAGGGAATCAGGAGAACTACAAGAGTGCAAAACCTATTGCTATGTGAACATTTCATTGAGATGTAGTGATTTGCCATCAGCATAAAGAAGGCTTTGGTCTATTCACACCAAGTCAGTCAACAAGGTGGAGGCTGTAGAAGAGATAGTAGAGGTTGTCAACCAGCATGAAGCATAACATAGATCATATTTAAAACAGCAGTGTATTAGTTTTCTTATTCTCTGGTAGTCCAGAAATAGTGGGGTTTGTTTCTTTCTTTTTTTGCTTTCCTTTAACTAACAGAGTGTGGATGGACTTTTATAATAATTTCAATGCTTCTTTTGAGCAACAGAGTTCTTTCATCTTTAACAGGCATTTGTGAATCATTGCATATGTAATTTAGCTTGCACAGTCTTTCTTTGCCATTAGTCTGTAAAAACTGCAAATTCAGCTGTTGTAAATGATGATCAGTTTTGAGTCATATTTTTTTTAGTTTTGAATACATTTTTCATCATGCTTTAGCTTTGACCAGCTGTTTCCTGTTTTCCCACCCAGTGGTTCAGCTGCTGAGAAGATAAATGCATCAATGGTTTGTTTCAGAATTAAAATTACCTTTATAAAATGATGAAAAAGTAAACCAAATAAGTTAGACACCATTACAAGTGAAGTTATGCTGAAATTCAAAAGATGAAGTGTTGTTTGCTGTACCTAGATGTTTCGTATATTACGAAGCTTTTGCTGCACAGAGAGCTGACTTGATGTAGAAAAATTAATCCAGCATCGAAAACACCAGGGTGAAGCTTTGTGTGGGGAATTTGGGTGTGTGTGATGAAATTTTTCAAGCAGTTCCAAGTTTTTATGTTCATGTGAGAATATTTGATTTATTTGATATAGGATCTGTATAAAGACCTGACCATTATATCATATTTGTCGTCCCCCCAAGTTTTTGGACTGCTTTGGATAGAGGATATGTTCATTTTTGTAATCATACAAACTATTTTGGAATTTTAGAACTGAGTTTGTATATGGATTCTTTCAGAATAATATCAGGCAAGACAGGGAAGAGTTGGTGTATTACATGTCTATTAGGACTGGCTTGTGCAGTACACTTTGTTTCCTTTTTGTTCATGGTGAACTTACTCCATATCCACACAGACAGCAGCTCTGTTTTTTCCTGGCTTCAGATATCTTTCTTCGAAACCTTTAAATGAGTTAGTTACTAACCCAAAGGGTGTTTATATAGATAGTAATGGAAGTAATGCCCCCTGTCATCTGATTTGAGGTCGTCACTGTGTAGGATTGTGGAAGGATCGCTTGTTGCTCCTTCTTATTTTTGTAGCAAGCTGTTCTTAGGCATTCAGCCTCACCTGTCCATTGCTCTGCTTTAGTCCTCGCTGTGACTGAAGTGGTCAGATTTTATTTAGTCTGCACCCTCTGGCATGATAGAAAAGCACATAAAGATAGTTGATAGCATGTCAACTCCCATGGCCAGTGATTCCCTCTGGATTGAGGCTTTTAAATATTCCTTACCTGTTAGGTCACTGAGTTTCTTACCACTGAGTAACAGAGGAAGAGCTGAGGCTTTGTCTACAGTGGTTCTGGGCCCACCTCCAGAACCTCAGAGCATGCATTTGCTCCCATGGACAAGGTACTGTATCCCCCAACTATTTTGTTTTTTATTTTTACCTATTTATAGGCCTTATACTGTACCATTTTAAGGGCTCTGCAATCTTCTACAAATGCCAGCCTTAGCAACATTTACCTCAGGATATGATCCAGCTGTTGCAGTTTGAAAAGACTCACCCCTACCTCTTGCACCCAGGTCCCTTTTTGTGGATGGCTCCAAGATTTGCTCTCTCTTTCTAGGCTTCCTGACCTTGGAAGTCTCCATGGGGATTCTCATTAAAGTTAGTGATAGGAAGGGGAAAGCAGTATCCTCTCTCCCTTGAAAATGCTAATTATTTATAACTCCTCCTAACTGGTTTTGCTGTTTTTACTTCAAACCTACCATATAGCTGTTTTTTCTTGTCCCCTGGTGCCATTCTTGAACTTACCCTGAGCTTGCTGCTGTTCCTTAGGCTAGTGGCCTTTATGGAGTCTCCTTTATCCTTCAATCTCTTATATAGAGAAAAAGCTTCTGAATACATTTCCCTTTAGCTCTCTACTACTAGATAGGATTTTTTCATAGTATTCATAATCTACTCTTCAACTGAGTCTAATAGTTAAGGCTGAAATTCCTTCTTCATGCAATTGTGTTGTTGTCTTAATCAGCATTCCTGCTTCTGTGGCTTTAAGTCCAGCATTGTTGAGCTCATATAAATTCACGTGCAGCATCTGTACCATTTATAATTATTGTATTTCAGTTTTAACTTTTTTTTTGGTCCTCTTTCTTTCCATGTTTTTTTTGTATCTTTTCTTTCCTGTGAAGGTTAGTAAACAGCCTTCAAACTTTACATTGGGTAATTGATATGCAAATGGTTGTACTATTACACTTTTAGACTGCAGTTGGCTTTCCAAAAGAGCTGGTGTTTTTGGCTGAAGTTTAGTGTCATTTCGTCAAACTATCATAGAGGGTAGTACATTTGTAAGTTTTTTTTCTACTGCAGTCATCAGGATAAAAAAAGAAGTATTTGCTAATTAGTATTTATATTAGGCATTAATGACCAGATTCCTCAGATCCTTGCTGAATTTAAATTTTTTCAGTCTGCAAAAAAACAACAGTCAAGATGAAAGCAAATTCACAGGACATACCCATGTGGTTGTGACTCAGTGGATCCGAGAGAACAAAAACTGAAAAACCCCTTTTTTGTTAAGTAAAAGACATGGAAATTGATTTAACAGTAGTGGGCAGAATTTGCTAATGAGATATGAAAGGTAGTTAACTGAAAGAACTAATGAAAAGGAGCCAGTGTTCTATGAAAAACTTGGAAGAAAAATAAAAGAGATAGTTGACAAAGAGTCCTTTGAGTTTTGGGACTTGAAAAATATAGAGAGGAAAAAACAGCAAAATCTTATTTCCAAACCTAACCAGAACTATCAGTTTTGCTGGTTTTCTATGGAACCAAGACGTATGTAAACCAGTGTTAGTGCTGTCATGATGGTTATATACAAAGGTTGCACTTCAAAGTAGAAATATAAACAAAATTAATAGAATTTGGAAGGGGATTATTTGTCATCATTTGATTTCTAAATCATTGTGAACTGAGACACTCTGGCAAGGCTTGGTGTGACAAGGTCAAGCATGTGTGGCAAGGCTCAGTAGTTGGGCAGTTTTACTAGATTCTTGGGGTTTTAATTAGATGATATTTTATAGTTGTTTTTTCCCGCAACAATATTTTCTGCTGTGGAAAGCATCTGATGAAAATGACATGCTGCCTTTTTTTTTTTTTTTAATGGTTGTTAGTTAAAAAAATTCAGACTTGCAGGCAGTTAATGAATCTCAAGTTTGACTAAAAATCCATTTAAAATTCTTGCCTGGTCAACAAATGAGATTAAATAATGAAATAAAATGAAACTTAATTTTGGAAAGCTTGGAATAACAAAGTTCCTTACAAGACTAAGATGAGGCATACCTTAAAATTCAGTATTGCTGCTGATATCTTGAGTCTCTCTGCTTTCCAGAGATTTAGACTTTCACCTTTTTCCAGAGAGGAGGAGCAGAGCTCCCAAATTTTTCTTGCTCATTACCATTATCGTGGTAGCAGCAGTATTTAACATGCACATACAAGAAAAGTTTTTGGTTGCTTAAGTGACATTTGTGTATCATTAATAGTACATGCACCACAGCTTGGAAAACCATGACTGAATCCAGCACTTGGCTGGATCAAATTTTGTAGTTTTTGACTGAGACGAGGTTATTTGCTTTGTGTTCTGCTGATAAATACTATGTTGGCCCCCATAAAGACTACCTAGGCCTAAGTTGTTTTCATTTTTGGAGAACAGAAGAAAAATTGACGCTAATTTTAAAGAAGAAATTAAAATAAAAAGCCCTGTAAGAATTCCATCATCATTCTGTAGTCTTACGCCTCTGCTCCAGCGATGTCCATATCACCCTTTTTCATTGTCTCCCTTTCCTCTGCCCAATGATCTGCAGGGTAAGTTCCTTTCAATGTCAGATTTTTAACTGTTGCTGCCTTCACTGTGGTCCTTTTGTCAGGCATTGTGACTTTCCACACTGTGAGTGGCCTGAGGGCATTGAAGCCCGGGGTCCAATGCCACTAAAACTATGGTTTGCTGAAACCTTGCTGTCCTGGGCAGAGTTATTGCAGAGTTTTCCTTGCACACCCTCCACATCCACCATTTAATGTTCAGATTTAAAGGGAGGGAAGACACTGTTCTTCCTATTGCCATACCTTATCTCAGGCTTGTCCTGAATCACATGATAGAGCTCCTCTTTGTGCCTGTGTCAGCTCCAGCTCCTTAGGAGGGAATCCCACAGCTGTACCAGGGACCTGGGGCACCTGCAGCTTAGGGGCACCTGCAGATTAGGGGCTGGATGGCTCAGCATGCCTGCAGGATAGTAAAGCAAGTTCAAGGTTTACAGATATTTATTTTTTAAAAAATCCCTTGCCATGTTTTTAGGCTAAATGTTAAGATATTAAAGTCTTCAAGACCCCTTAGGACTGGGGAAAAAACTTCTTAATGACTTGTCAAGATTACCATTGTGGGATAGTACATAGTGTGGGGTATGTCTGTCTAGAATAGATTAATCATTATTGTGTAAGATGGAAAACCATATTGTTTTTTCTTCTGGATGCTTGCTTCATTGTAATGTTTTTTTCTCAAGAAGAAAGGTCCATAAAATTGATTAAACACTGACAAGATATAAACTGGAAATTTGAAACCACGCTGTTTTTGAAGGAAGGCAGTGTTGTTGCTACTGAACATTCTGGTAATGAAGTTTTTGTACTTTTTTAATTTTTAATTTATATAAACTAGCAAGTACTATAAGCAAGTCGCTACTACCTGTTTTTCTCTAGGAAAAAAATACCTTATTGAACTACTTTACCTGACTGTCTCTTTCATCTGTCCTTCTGTAGTTAGGGGATCTCCTTATTAGTATGTCTATTACACATGTGGTCCAGCTGTTGATCCTCTGCATATATTAACACAAGATTTCGGTGAGAATGAGGGGCATACAATAAATTATATTTTATGTGTTCTGCCTGAGTCAATTTTGATCATAGGATTTGCTTGTATCAAGTGGCTTTAGGACCATGAGACTTTGCACATTTCCTGGTACAAAGGTTTACCTGTTTGCTAATTGATGCAAGTTGCTACTATCCAGCCAGCTGTTGTCATGCAGTCCAGCTTGGTGCCTTTGACTTAGTGGAATACCATGGACAGATACAATTGAGCTGACTGTCATCTGTCAAAGCATGAAGAATTGAATTACTCTTTGTCAGAGTTGATCCCCCGGAACAGGAGAAGGATGAGCTGTTTATACCGTAATTCTCATGATACTTTTCTGAAGGTAGAATTCATGCTTCAGTACTATTCAAAAAAGTTGCAGCCAAAATTTTTAAATGCAGGTATTTAAATTAGGCACCAAAAATTCGTAATTTGGATAAGACTATCATGATTTCCAGGATGCTGAATGCCTTTTCTTTCTCATAATCAGACCAGCAACATATAGAAGTCTTAGGGATGTACAGATTAGATTTTGGGAGTCCAGTTTGAAAATTTGGGCTAAAGTTCCACTGAAACACTCTCTGAAAGCATTGACAGGGCTTCTGCTTAACTATCATCACTGATTTCCACTCCCCCGTGTTTTGTATACATGCATACATGCACAAACATACTTCAGAATCCTAAGTAACTGTGAATATGTGGTACAATACCCATAATGATAGAATTGTTGTCTTGCTGGAGTTGTATTGACAATAAAACTTCATTAAAGAAAATCCTTCTGCTATGTTTATGCTGACTCAGATAGGATAGTTTTAAAAGGTATAACTTTCCTGGTAGAATTATACTGGCATCTCCTTGCTAGGAGAGCAAAGGCTGAGGTTTCCAAACAGTTCATAGATGGCTATATGTATTTTAAGTGTGGAAATTAACTAATTTTTCCATACCCTGGTTACAGCACATACATCTTCATATGTTGAAACTGTAGAAATTCCAAACTATTATTGCAATTTGTACATTAGAAGAAAAACAAACCGGAAAAATCTGATATTTGTGCCTGTTACTGAAGTTTGACTATATTTGAAGTAAAATGTGAGGCACATGCCATCTGGTGGACAAAACTATTCATACAGTTTTATTGTTAATCTTTATATTTGACAAGAGGCTTCTATTAATGTTTTATATCCTTTTCTATTCTTTGCTGCCTTATCACTTTGAATTGGCATTGGTGGATCTTTCTTTTCTCAGAAGCAAAGGGAAAAAAATCTGAAAACTGAATTCAAGGCAAAATGGAATTCCAAACTTGTCTTGGCTGTTTGGTAAGACAATTGGATGCTTGGTTAGACAACGCCAAAACCCAAATGGAATTTTCCCTCACTTCAGATGTTAACTCTAGAGATCTAAAATCGTGTACCAATTAGTCAACAATCTTATCAGATAGAGAGTTCTCAAGCCTCTGCCTCATTGCCAATTGTGATCTGTTTGACTTGTTGGATATCACTCTACGTCAGGTTGGATGGGTTGGATGTTGCTGTACGTCTGCGTGGTCGGTGAGGGTGGAGCAGCCTCTCAGAGCCCAGCAGGTTCAGGTGCCTTTGCCTTGCATTTTGCTGGCCATTTGGAGCATAGTTTCATTAAATACCATTTTGTACAGTGCTTTTAAAAATGTTAGACCACTAGTAGATGCAAGTGGAGGTGTGACTTGGGTATTTTACAGACTAGATTAGGCAGATACAGTAAAGAGTGTGGCCACTGTTAAATATTTTCCTTTTCATAGAGTGCTGCATGGGTGCATGACGTACATTTCAGGACAGTTTACAGAGTAGACATAGAATGGGATAACAAGTGGAGCTGATTCTGATAGAGAATTTCTGTGGTGTTGGTGAATAGTTTTTATTTTTTGCTCTTTTGTAGACATGAAGGAATCAAACATCCTGTTATCTATTGAAAGACTGATAGTACAACTCCTTTGGTTTTTCTTTCCACTGATCAGCCCAAATATACAGAACTATTGTTTTTTAAACTTATTCTTAGCATATTAGAAAATAACTGAAAAAGTTCTTCAAAATGTGATTGGAGAAATACTGTGATTTACTACATATTGGATGAAATAAAAACAAGTTTGTCCTTATATTCTTAAAAGGAACAAATTATTCAAATGCGTTATAATCAGCGCATGTGTGAAATGGAATTGTCATCACCACTTTATGTCACTGTTCCATTAGCAAAAGAAGAGGCAAGGAACGAACTGAAATACAATACAATGGAAAAAACAGGTAATACTATTGCTTCCATATGCTCTTGATTTCACAGAGCTAGTTCAGGTCTCTGCACTGTGCTGCACCACATTCTCAGTTCTGAAGGTTTATTAGTTCTGCCATGGTGCACAAACAAGAGGGATATTTAATTGCACATGGAAGCATTCATGATTTGTTTTATTACTGGAAGCAACTGACTTCTTTAGAAATATTTTAAAAGATTCTTCTTGACAGTAAATTTACTTACGGTAGACTCAACAGACTTATTATGTGTGACTGCATACTTCATGGCTCTGTTATTCTTCTTGTAACTAATTTATTTCTCAGCAGTCAAAGATAGATAATGTTTAAAAATACAGAAGAACAAGCATTCACGTTATTTGCAAAAATTAGAGTTGAAATGTTTTTGCACCATGTTATAACAGAGCTTTTTCTGAACTAAGCTGCTCTGGCACTTTTTTGTGTCAAATATTACACGAAGGAAGAGCATTTGCAAGTTTACCCTTCTTTTAACTGGCCAGGAAACGCATGTTCAGTAGAACATTGCCAAAATGTCCACAGTTTTGTCCTTCTTCGCATGGTCTTGCATTCTTGCAGAAGCATATTTATGCTACACTGGGAGTAAATTCTCAGGTTTGTGCTATGTATACAGAACTATGATATGATTATTTGATATGATTATTTACCCTGAGAAAGCCCACAACACTTCAACAGGTTCAACAAACACTGGTGTCTGAAGTTGCTTTGAAAAGATCCTTTCTCATAAATGTTTTAAGCATTTTCCACATGCTGCTGTTTTCTTCCTGTGAAATGTTGAATGACTCCTATCATATTATATTATGAAAAAAAAGTATTTTTCCCAATCTGATTGAATTATGGTCAGCCAAAGGAGAAACATAAGTGAATTCTGGCCCAAAACAGGCCATTCAATTAAGAGATTAAAAAGAAAAAAAAAGGGCGCTTGTGTAGGTATGTTTTCCCAATGTTTGTTGAGGAGAGTGTTTTCATGGTATTTAAAAGGCATTCAAAGATTACTTCAGGCAATTTGTAGTGAAATCCTCTTCCACTTTAATTGTAGAAGTGGGTAAAAATTTTCTTAAGAGCACAGGTAGAGAGGCAGATTTTTTTCCACCCTATGGGACCAAGCAGAAAGGTTAGGTCTTTTCACAGGCTTTGTGATGTCCTGTAGGTCAATTGGCCTAGAACCCACATTTTTAGGAGAATAAGGTCCATGATGGGTTACCTTAGTTTTCTAGGATCCACCCCCTCACCAGCTTGGGAATCCTCCCAAAATGCTTTAAAGTTGGTCTTTGGTGTTTTGCTGACTTTCTTCTACAAGCCAGACAAAATAATCTTTTCCTGAGGTGAATTTGCCCATCATGGAGCCAACCTCCCTTGCCTTTTGTTCTAATATGGCTTGATCAGAGATGATATTTTCTCTTGGACAGTCTTATGTCATGACAGTTATGTTTATATGAATATAAACAAAAAAGAAGTTTTATTCTGAGCAAATTATCTGAATATAAGAGATTTATTCAATTTGATTTTTGTTGTGATTAAAATGTCCTCTAAAAAAGTATATATGTTTGGAAATATGTTTGGAAAACATTTAAAAATCTGTGCTCATTAAAATGTTCCTCTTGGCAAAATGATGAAAAGAAACATTTTTTCATGTAAAGAATAGTGCAAACACTAAATATATTGTATTAAAGAACAATATAAAATGAAATTCACTTTTTTCCCAATCTTCACTGCTATGAATTTCAAGCAAGTCTAGGCTTTAAAGCTAGTTAAGCCTCAATACAACCTGTGAATTTAAAAGGAAATTTGAATATATCTTCTTAAAGTCTACACTAGTGCATTTTTTAGTCAGATTGCTTGTTTTAAAAGGCTGATTGCCCATTTTACTTTCCAGTAGTTGAACAAGATTGTGGGCAAAGCTTTTTTGCTTGTCTATACCATTGTCATGGCTATAGAAAACAATTTTCCTACCAGTAGGTGGAATCAGATGAAAATCTTAACTATTAGACAGAACATGTAACTGGAAATCATCTGAGTGACTCTAGTTTTGAAGTTCACAAATAACAGCAGCTTTCTAAAAACCATTTAGCTCATAAGAATATAAATTAGATCAACAGAAAGTCGGTGTTTATATTTAAGAATAGTATGACTTTGACACTGGTTCTTTATATGCGCTTTTGAAGAGTATTCCTAGGTAGGTTTAAACTGTTCTCTTCTTAAATGATGTTTACCACTCTCAAACTAAAACTTTCTCCTGGATGTCTTCTTACAGTTATATTGGATTTTTTGCATTGCCTGAGTGGAGGAAAATTCTGTTATTTGTTAATATCCGTAGCTTTTCATAGGTAGTTTCTTCTGCATAACTTTTTCATAGAAATTAAGAATTAAAATCTTCAAACTACAAATACTGATCTATGTGATACAAAAAAAAAATATGGTGCCAAAAGCTTAGGAACAACTGGGCTTTGTAAACATTATTTTAGAAAATAATTCTCATAATATTTCTAAATTTTTAGTATTAGATTTATTCTCAGATCTCTTATGAAGAAAGTTGGCACTATAATTTCTTTTATATGATTTGGAAGCATTCATAAGAAAAAAGGGAATAAAGGTGTATATTATGTGTATGAAGTTCTGGCAGTGCTAGCTCTTTGTTAATTTTGTGTATAATTAAGGTAGCAGGATTGTCATAGATTTGTGTCTCCTCTGAAAAATCTGAGTTTGTGCACAAAACTCAATCCAAGAGTGACTGTTTCATACACCAGTTCATTTTAACTCACCGAAAAAGGTAGGTAATCCCTTGGAATGGTCAGGCAGCAGACAACAGTTCAACCCAACCTTGTAATTGTGGAGTTGAGGGAGAGTTGTTCAGCAAAGATCAAGACACTGAAATAAGAAGTTACAGAGTTTCCTTCAGACTCTTCCTCTGAATAGTTTTCATTTTGGAAATGTTACTTACATGCCTATTTTCTCCATGTCTGCTGTATTTGTAAAACTGTAGTGGTATTATATACTGATTTTGGGGTATAGTTTGTTCTCCTCCTGGGCATTTTGGAAAGTAAGAGGAAAAAATTTACCCATCGAGTACTTGTAAAGCTTTTCAATAAACTTTGGAAATTAGGAAATGTACAGGAAAGAAAATGTTAAGGTCATTACTGATGGACAATATAGACTTCCTAGTTGGTCTTTGTCATTTATAAAAAGTGTAAGTTAGGCTTCAGTTTGTTTTTCTGAATTCTGCTAAAATGGCTTCCTGAATTTTTGTCTTCCTTCCTTCTTTACTGGTGTAATTTTATGAGCTGGAGAGTTCCCATTTATGTTCTTGGAGGAAATAATTTTTCATGGGAATGTTTTTCTCCTTTCACTGAGAAGAAGCTTTCCAGGGATGGTTTGGATCAAATCATACAGAATATTTGTGATGAAAAGCATAAGTTACTGGAGCTCAAAATGCAGCTCACACTTTCTCAGTGAAAGCACTTAATGTATTGCAAATGCATGTCTTGGTACAGACACAGGTTCCAAAACGTCTAAGAAACTGGAGCCCTTTGAGACAAACCTACACAGACAAATTTCATGAAAGGTACGTGGGAGAACTTGTAACACCAGAATTCTGCATCTGGGTTTTTCTGCTTTGGGACAGACTTGGCAAGTAGACCAAAAGGGATGTGTTGGATGTGGTCTTAATTTTTTTCTCTTTCCCCAGGCTGTATTCTGTAATACGATTCCTTGCAGATATGTGCTCTCCCCAGTTCCATTCAGACAGAGCTAGAAAGCTAATGAGATACGTATTTAAGGATTAGTAAGAAATAGGGAGTTTGCTTCTGTACCATAGCACAAAGTTTCTGCTCTTTGCAGTGTCAAAGAAGGTCACTGTGAAATTAAAGCTGTTTTAGACTCTTAATTAAGAGGTCATATAGTCAGTCTTCTGCAGAGATGGTTTGTTCTCTTTGGAAGCAAAACAAAGCTGAATCATAGAGCACCTTCACCTTTTTGTCAAGAAAATTCTACAGCTGGGGACAATGTCACCTTCTACAAAAGCAGGTTGCACCATTTTTGCCTTGTGCTGCCACAATAAACTCTAAATTCTCATCCCTCAGGCATTTTGCAGTGGTTTGTTTACCTAAAATTCCTTGACATTATTGAGAAAACATAGCTTTTTCTTCCTTGGACTGGAAGAACAACAAACAACAAAAAAGCTGTTGATGTGGGTTGGAGGGAACAGTGTTGTTCATCTGCTGAATTCCACAGATGAATGGAATCTCTTGTAAATCTTCTCATGCTATTAGGTCCATATGTTATGGCACTGAAAAATACATGCAAAGTGTATATGACAGGAAAAGCGTTTGGTTTTCTTGATGACCCTGTGCTAAGACAAAGGGAGCAAAGATGTCTTACTGATGTCTGACTCCTGACTGGTTTAGGCATGTCAATACTTACCTCATATCCTGCATGTGATACTGGAATTTCTGATGAGAAACGACTCAGGCCTGACAACTTAAATGAACAACTTAGGTTTGTCAGCTGCCTTCTCTCAGTTTTTTGGTATTTTTGGGGGGTTTTTTGTATATGTGTTTGTAGAGAGGCACTTTTAGGGTGCTGTCAATTTAGTTAGTTTGACAAGCCTGTTTGTGTAGCAAAGAATATGTTTGGGACCAGAGGGACATGATGATCTTAAATTCAACTGATAGAGAGCATTACCAAACTATACATGGAATTTAGATAGTGTTCTGTTCTACACAAACACTGAGTCCCCAAAGAGGAAAGAGAATTTCATTGTTTATCTGCCAGAAGTGCACTTAAATTGTATTTGAATAAATCTGTTAGATTGTTGTTTTGTTGGGACTGCCAAGAACAGATTGGCTGTCTTGAAGTATTTCTTTGCATAGTGGATCATGCTGCACATGAAAGAAGCTTAGAAGAGTAAAGCAGTTTCTGTGCTAGATGGTATCAGGGTTCACACTATTTGGATAATGATGTGGTCATAGGCACTTAGAGTGAAGATTTTATTATGGATGCCAGGAGTTAGGAATTTTCAGTTCAAATTGTATCTTTCATTAGGTGCTTTTTTCTAGATTCTCAAAGAATGCTTTTGCAGCATTCTTAGAGTAGTAGCTATGAAAGAATGTAAACCATAGCAGCATACAGGATATATGTAAAGCTACAGATCTTAGAGCTGCTTAGCTTAATCCATTGCATGTTTTTAAAACTTTTTTTTTTAACTTGTGTTTCTTATCAGTTACCTTCTTTCAAAACCATTTTGCTAAGAAACCATTAATGTGTCCTTTAAAATGTCCATAGACTTGAAAATGTCAATACTTCATTAACTAAATGCCCATAGATGCTTGCTAGTAAACTTCAAGTTTATCTTGGAATAAATTTTCTTGTGGTTAAGAAAAACAATTAAAACTACTTGTCTGAACTTTATAATGTTCATTCATTATATTAGGTTTTCTGAATTCAGAACAATGGTTGTTCCCTTATTCGCAGTGGAAATAGAAGCTGCCACTGGGACTGGAATGATTATAGTAAAGATGAGCATCTTTTCATTAATAATCTTCCAGTAAAAGTGGGTCTACCCATTATGAAGAACATGGTTTTGGTGAAATGACCTTTTGTCATTTAAGGTGTCCATTTTCTAAATATTAGCAGGTAGAACATCTGCTGATGTTCCTCTCTGTTTCCAGTAAAACAGAGAGGAATTTGGCAGGCCAGCTAAGGAAGAATAGCTGAGTTTTATACCTTGTAGTTGCAAAATGTGTATAATGGGATTTCTTTTATAAGGGGATTTCTATGAGGAGCTAATCTGCGCTGCAAATCTCAGCGTGGTTAGAAGTTGTATGCTGTATGTTTTCTATAGGAGAGGTATCTCTCAAAGATTCTCGATTTTGACAGATGCATTTCAACACGAGGTAATGAGTAACAAGAAAACAGCAGTGCCTATATACCTACTACATTGTCATTCTGTGTAGAAACAGAAACACTCATTATTAGGCATAAAATAGTCAAGAAGGGACTACAGCTCTTCTTCTCACTGATTATCCATATGGACTCTCCTTCCAGCATACTTTTTCTGTTGCCCTTTTGCTCAAATGTAATTGATTTATTTCTATTTCCAAATGATGTGATGAAATTGGTGTATGTGAAAGAGGTGTGTACCCTGTTCTTCTCATGCTTGGTAATTCCAAGAGGTTGTCTTCTAGATACACATCGGTAAGGAAAAGTGAGCCAAATTGTAGAATATCCTGAAGTCATGCTTTGTCAATCAAAAATACATTTTCCCTGAATATAACGGCTAAGATATTAAGTGCTGGCTTCCAGCACTTGAGAAAATAAACAACAAATTGGTATGAGGGAATTTGGGTACTAAAGTAGGTGTTACAATATCAAGTCAATACCAGAAAATCAGTGATTAGAGTTAGACAAATGATTTTTTCTGAAGAAAAGTTCTTCACATGTAGTTGTTGTATGATGTTTCATTATTTTTAGTGAAAGGAAGTATTCTGGAGAAAAACAGATACGACATATTCCAGAAGGTCTTACTCAACAAAAGCATGCATATCAAATTGTCCTGGCTTCAGTTTTGGAAAAGTGAGAAATCTGTACTGTAATACCAGAGCCTATAGTACTTAAAATGGCTCTAATGTTCTTTAGGATGTTTAATGACAAGGTGTTGTGAAGTTTTGTAAAATGTTTTTATAGACCTCAGCTATTTCCTGCTAGTTTTGCATTACTTGCCTAGATGGCATGTTATATTTAATATATAGTCCTCATAAGTACAATAATATTAAAACACTTGTATATTTTTTTCAGAAATTGTTGTATCTGTTTTCTGTGAACATGAACAATACTCTGTGCCATGTACCCTTTTTCTGTACTTGTTGCTGTCTGTTAATTATTGTAAGAGAACACAGAGGAAGCTAAGTGGGTTTTACTGATAGTTGGATGTTTTGCATGTTGCTTACTTTTCCAGCACTCTAGCATGCAACTGTAGGATATCTCTTCAGTTTTTCTTCTGTGTTAGCATTTCCATAACTGTAAGAAAGGTATGTTAAAGTCAGTAAGTGGTGTTTCATGTTGTTTAAAATGTCTTCAGAAGATATACAACTGTCATTTTTACTTCAAAGTTTCTGCTAGTCAGTGGCTTTCCTACTTTTACCTTTGTTATCATCGCCTTTATCACACATTTCTTTTTTTTCTTTCCCTTGCATGACTTGTTATTCTCACCTATTGTTGCTTTTCAATCAGTGTTTATCCACTGAAGAGCATTATTTGCAAGTAAACTAAATAGTAACAAGGCCTTCTTCTGAGATAAAGTTACCTAGGTTACCAGATACAGATTTATTCATGTTTATTTGAAGTGTGACCACTTTAAGGACCCTTTCTGAGGAGTGTAAGACCCTGAAGCCACAAAGTACCCAGTACACTGCAGTACTTTCATATTGGCTCCTTTCATATATACGTTCATCACCAAAAAAACAGATTTGTAAAACTGCTTATTTCAGTTCCTGCAGTAGGAGAAATTATCTTTCATCCACTTAGAGTTCCTCTGTGACCCTCTTAATGTAGCATATAGTCACCCTTGGAATTTTTAGGGTTGCAGAAATGACTTGAGAAGCAGGCCTTTCTAAATTGTGCCCCCTTGTGAAGAAATATGGTGGGTCGATAGGAAAGAACACTGCAGCATTACAGCAGAGCAGTGTGGCAGCCTCAGCAGTGTGCTTGGGAACTGATTCAAGAGAACTGTAATTAGAAATAATCCTCTTGTGTTTATATAATTTGTCTCAAAGTTTTTTTTCCTATTAATCTGTATATTTTCTGCAGTAATATAATTGTATTAGTAGCTTAGAGATGAGAAGTCTAATGTGGGAAGAATTATTGTGCTTTTACTTACAGTGAGTTTACATTATGCCAGTGACATTATTTTCTGTATTTATGAATACATTTTAGGGATTGCTTAATTGCTGGCACTGGGAAGTAGGTTTTTTTCTATAAATTCATACAATAATAAGAGCCTAAGATGGTGCTTTCAGATAAATTTAGCATTGCATCATTTCATTTGCAGTAATGTAAACACAAACTCCAGTAGGTCAGCAAAATTAAATATTAAATGTTTCAGATTTTATTATCTGTGTGCCTGTGATTAAACTGAAATGCTTATGGAATTTTTACAAGGAACAGATTTCCATTGACTGTTGGGAAAGTACACTTGTAGGAGCTGCAGAGGTGAGGCAGCACCATGTGA
The DNA here is from genome assembly GCA_013397135.1 of Pachyramphus minor. NCBI lineage: Eukaryota > Metazoa > Chordata > Aves > Passeriformes > Tyrannidae > Pachyramphus > Pachyramphus minor. The sequence goes on along the minus strand of VYXB01008291.1, from coordinate 716,816 downwards.
AATGCAGCAACGGGATTAAGATTTGGCAACGCACTTCTTTTCTCTCGAGGCTCTTAGGCAGTCTCTGTAGACGGGAACAGACTGTCATCTTGTATTGCTGGAAGCTAACTTGCAGTTTCTGCTTGTCTGCTTGTTTCAATTTCTATACAATTCTGTCATTTTTCCTACAAGTTGATATGATATGGATATGGTGAAACACAAGGGGAAAAGGTATGGTTCATGTAATATAAAATATAGAATAGTTTTTCTTACTGGAGGAATAACAGCAAAGCTTTCCTTCATCATAAAGAGGAATGTAGTGCTGGAGAAAAATATATTCTTGATTAAGCAAGGTAATTCTTTCTGGGACGTTTCTTTTTCAGTCAGTACTTACCCTGCAGGTGTAACCAATTAGTAATTATGAAAAGTCTGTTTGTTCTTTATTATTTAAAATAGGCATACTGCATGTGAATGTTTACTAGCTTATTGTGTTTAATTGATTGTAAAGCTACTTGCAGAATTTTAGTACTCAAAGTTATAAGAGTCTTCTTGGTTGCTTAGGATTGGTTTCTAACTCTATAAAAGGAAGTAATATAATTATAGGCTTTTCTTTTTCTTACCTTGTTGTTTTGATAAAATACTTAGATACAGTTAATGAAGTTGACATTAAACACCCCCGGTGAATACCTGATTCTTACTGTGACTTGATGAAGAAATATTGCATGCACAGCAATGATTTATAGAAAACACTTGCTAATTTTTAGTAAAGTATATTGAAATCATAAAGGGAATATATAAGATTTGTTTTTTTGAATATTCAGTAGAATATAAATGAAAGCAAATTCTATACCTATTGTAATCAATAGAAAAATGTTCAGTAGAAATGTGATCAGGATGACATTTGATTAGTATGTACGTTTTTATAAATGCTAAAAGTACTGTTGTGTCTTTTTTTCCCATCATGTGCACGTGAAGCAGCTCACTACACAATATAGTGATGATAGTGAGAGAATTGTTTCCTTTTCTTAAACATATGTTGTGCTTTTAAATAGTCTAAAAACCTTGGAAATTGTCTAATGTTTAAATGTACTGGGTTAGTACTATGTTTCGGGAATTTAAACTATGAACAGTGCTTTTGACTTAGTGCAAACAATTTATTCTGTAGGTTGGTTAATGAAGAACCAACTACTACCTTAAGAAGTACCTACTTCTAAAATTAACACAACAATGGGTTTTTTTTGTACGTAAACTCTGATAATTAGTAAGAGTAAGTTGTAATGGTTACACTTAATGAAGACAAACTCTGTATCTCAGTGACAACTTGTCTTATTTTTTCTTAAGTAGCAGGAGGAGTTTCTTCTCTCTAATACCTTCATAGTTTAGTGTTGTAGCTTTATTATGTTAAAAGCAAATAACCTGGGAATATTATGACAAAGCTTTGAGGTCTTGAGTAAAGGGTCAAAATATGTATTTCTTTGTGCTGCTACACAAGAATAAAACAAAGGGGAATTGCAGGTTGATACATTATAAATAATGTTAAAAGTCACATATACTGTGATAATGTCTGGCAGCATTAAGCTGTGGGACTTATTTTCCAAGGAGCGGAATAAATGCATAGGACTGTTACACACTGTTTACACACTGTTTTAAAGTGTGTAAACAGTGATAAAAAAGATGAGCTGTGGGATATACAGATACAACAGTTTATTAAACGACCATATTTATTGATAAGTAGCATGTATGTGAATATGGGCTTTCGCTGATGTATTGGGAAGTCCAGAGGAGTAATGCCCTGTGAATAAAGTAAATACATAGTTAGCCAGTCAGAAGATTAAAAAAGGAGAACAACTAGACTAAAATGTTGAATTATAGTCACACATTTGTCAAGGACATATTCAGTTATCAAAACCATCCTAACTTAGTTTATGGAATTTTATTTGTTACCATCTTTACTTGTTCTTACTGCTCTATTAATTTAGAGAGAGGTCATGACTCTCAGCAAGTGTGTTTTTTGTATCAGTCATTTCAGTAAAACTGAACTAGTGCCCAAGCTTTACATCTTAAATTTTCATAAGCAGCTAAACCTCCATCATTGCTTCATTTTCTGTTTTCATATGCTCTTTGATAGATAAATCTTTCTAGGCAGGTTTCATTGTCGAAGAATGTATTAGGACAATTGGTAAAATAATTTTTGGAATATAAAGACTCAATTTTAAAATAGGTTTTAGAATTATGTGTCTCAGATGGAAATTACTTTTTTTCACCATAGGATTGCCTTTTTCTATGCTAGTATTATAATAGGCTTATATATTTAATGCAGATTTGGGGTTTGATGAGACCTCTGTTTATAAAAAATGTATGTAAACTATACCCTCAATGAAGTAGCTGTGCTTGATGTGACTCTGAGAAAATAAGGGTCCAGAAATTATCTCTGCTTGTTTATTCTCTAGTACAGTAGATATAACCTTTAAACCAGTATTTTTTTCTAGGTTTTTTTTTGTCCCCTCAAGTTCTTATAGTAGCACTATTTGAACAAAAATTCTTCCTGCTTATGCTCAGAATGATCATACTGTGACAAAAATGCTCTCTAAAGATCTTTAGAGTGTACTTGTCACGTTGTAAGAATTTGGGGCTTCAGTAAAATGTTATGCTACATGGAAACATACAATACTTTCAACGTTTTTCCATCCTTCTATGATAATTATTTAAAACAAGAGCAAACAACAGTTTTTGCTTGGTACAAATTTTCCTCCCTCAAGTACGTGAATACTTTGTTATGTACATGAAAACTTGCTGCAGTTAATTCAAAACAAATCTGTATTCAGCCCTCCCAAAGCTGTTATTTCTCACTAAGGTGAAGCTTTTGTAAAAGTTTAAAGAATCCCAATTTGGGCATGTGTACTTATAGATAAATGAGTCAACTTTTTCTCAAAACTGGTGTGATGGTATGAAAGAGAAGCTTATATTAGGAGTCTAAGTTTTATCCTTCATTTTGAGAGGTTAAGCATACGCACAGGTCACTTATGTGTGTAATTCAGTGTAATATAATTGCAATTTATAAAAATAATTACAGTGAGCAGAGTGGCTATGAATTTTCGTAAGGAAGCTCTTGTATATACAAAGTTTAGTTGAAGCTAATGCTAAAGCAAAATAAATCTCATGGATGACTAAACTGTAGTCCCTGGGTCTGCAACAATCCCCAGAGAATAAGGAAAGTTAATTTAAAATATTTTTGTTCTTCTGGTCTTAAGCCAGATGCCTTAAATTCTGAAAATGAAGCCTACAGTGACATTCCATTCCAGTGGGAAAAGAAAGGAGAACATATACTCTGGTCCTGCAGAAACTTACTTCACCAGCAATTAAAAAGTGTAACTTAAATATGGAATTAATGTACTCTCATTCCTAATCCCTTGTTCCATCACTCTTTCTTTCTCACTCATTCTTTTCTCTTAGAACAAGCATATTTACTTTAAAAAGCATGTTTTAAATATGATGAAGGAATTAGAACTTTTGAAAATTGCAGAACAGTAGATTATTTATTTTGTGATTTTCAGGCAAGTAGAACTGAACTGGAAATGCAAATAATGAGTCAATGTCCAGTGTTTAGATCTTGGAATTGGCTTCCAAAGCTCTATTTGGAGACACCATCAATTTTAACTTAATCACAGTGTTACCATCCTTTCCTCTTTTTAGCAGATTCAGACGATACTCAGAAACTCTTTCAGTGACATTTACTTTGGTAGATACAGTTTTATTCTTGTATACAGTTGTCTTAATGTGAGTATGGCTGTTGGTGTATATTAGGTACCTATTATCAAAGTTGTGTGGTAAAATAAAAATATGATGTGAAAATTGAATATTGTTCTGCGGGACAGTTATTAAGTTCAAGGCAGTCGTTGAACACACCATCTGGAAACAAGGAAAACAGGAAGTTATTTCTTTAGCTTACTGCACTGTGTATTAGTTGTTCACACTGTCTTCATATTTTCAGCTTTCTTAAACTTCAGAAACTTCCTGTAGATACAGCACAGTCTTCCTTAGCAGCTAATGACTAAGCAGGATGAATAGTATTGAAGGTCCTGTGTTTCAGATTCAAGATACCAACATGCTTCATGGTACTGTGATGTATTATTGTGGTTGCTTAGTTTTAGTCAAATATTTTATTCAAAACATTTGGGGGGAGTTTCATTAAGTGTTCATTGTGAGCAGTGATGAATGAAGACTCACTTTATATCAGAAAAGTAAAATTAGACACATCATTTAAGTTGAAAGTATCAATATTCTGTTGTTACTTTAGGCAAGCAATGGTGCCTTTTCTATTTCTGGGTAATTTAAAAAAACCTTTAAGTGGAAAATGCTTCTTTATAGAACGAAGTTATTTTGTTTCATGAAATCATGTTCTGTAGCATGACCTAAAAGTCTATTAAACAATTCAGTCATGAAAACTCTGAGAATTTCCTGGCCCCTAAGTACTATCCAAAATAATCTTATAATTATTCATGTGACCCTATGAACCCACCAACTGAAGTACAAGCAAATAAATAGGCATGGATTCAGTGTCTACAAAATTAGAAAATGAGAACTAGGTTTCCCGTGCTAAAGAAAAGTTGCTCTTTTATTAGCTGTATACCATGGATAGGATGCACAGATTTTACAGCTGTGATAATCTGCCTATCAATCTTTTACAACAATATCATTTACAATTGGTTATAAATCAAAATATTTAGAGATACAGCAAGGTTCTGTTGCACTTCACACTGTAGAACTGTAGACTGTTTCTGATAGATTTGAAAACATCGACCTTTCAATGTAAATCCAAAATGTATAGTGCAATAAAATCCCAGTTTGAGACTTTTATGATACAAATAATAATAGCGATTGTATAACTGCAAAGGCAGTTTTATTACATGTACTTTGTGTTTGAGCTTTGGCATGTTTACTCTGAGCTGGAGACCTTCATAAGCAATTCTAAGCAGTTCCTTTAGTCACAGGAGTGCAACATTGCACTGTGTAAAAAGTGAATTAGCCAGTGCTCTGAACTTTAACCCTTACCATTGATTATCTTATAAACTTTCATGTGAGAGACACAGGAATGGAACAGACTGTATGCTTTCTGAATCAGTTATTTAGGTACATGTATTAAAGTATTATTTTTAAAGAACAGGTAAAGCCAGAGTTTTGCAGAAGTAGCAGTACTGAACTTTGTCAAATAGATAAGATTCTAGAAAGAGGATGAGAAACATATAAGAGATGGTGAGATATGATCTTGAACAGCCAGAATTTTTAGGTTGTCTTTTTGGTTCTGTGTTTTTAAGATGGTCACATTGACAGGAGATCTCTTAAGTGGATTTTTTTTTTCAGTACTGTGTGTTACCCCTTCATACTTATTGTCAGTTTGTAATTCAGGAAGCTCATCTTTCAATGTTGTTTAAGTAATCACTTCATATGAGTGGGAATGCAGCTATTTTAAATGTATGAGTTCTGTGGAAGCCTTTCCTCAAATGGGAAGTTGTTACTAAGATACATACAGATTTCTGCCTGTGCCTGATGTGTGGGGGGCTTTTTTGTTAGTTTCTTAGAGAAAATCTAGACTTGCTATCACTCTGCCAATAGAATAATAGTTAAAAAAAACCAAAAGACTTGGGAAGTCAGCTGTTGGGTTCCTCTACTTTGATTGCTTAGTATTCACCTGTCTTGAATGCACCTATCACAGCGTCAGTATTTTGCAAATGAAAAATATGAACATGGTGCCTGTTTGAAATGTTTAATGACCTAATTGAAATAATTTTTTTCTATCTCTGAAGAAGTAAGCCTTCAAGGGTGTATTAAATAGAGGTTTTTCGTGGCTTCTGTTAGAATTTCATGCCATTTTTTTACTTGCATTTGGAAGCTCAGTGATCCATTGTAATAGCAGCATCCCATTATAGTTTGAACTACCAGGTGTACGGTGAAAGGTGGAATTTGCAATGAAAATTTGCATCTAAGTTGAAATTACTGAATCATGACACATTTAATATTCTAATGTCTGTGCAATTGGACTGTAAATTATTTCAGTCTGCTTCTGACAAGGAGTTTTAATCCTAATTAGTCTATTTTATATATGTACTTAGCTACAGTAAAATTTCTATGCTGAATTGAAAAGTCAACCTGCTAGTCTTTTTCTTGTTCTAAATAAATATTTTATATAAATATATTTTTGTAACATACCTGTGAAGTTTTATACTAATGACTTTTTTTTCATCAGTAAGACATATCAAAAGTTATTATTAAAATATATTTTTAAGAAGTGGTAATGTTTGGGGCATATACTTTTCTGTTAAATACAGAATAAGCAGCTTTGAAAGCTGATAACTCAAGAAATTCCAATGCACATGATCAGATGTTCAGAGATGTGACCACATCAGACTAGTAAAACTATCAGCTTTTCATTAAAAATCCCAGGGTTATGTAGAAATTTAATTTCATTTATTTAGTTACTAAGACAGCATATTGTTTGTAAGTGAATTTGTTAGTAGAAGTTTAGAGGAAATAAATAAACACTCAGGAAATAAAAAGAGAATACCGGCTGCATGAAGAATTGGTAAGGGCAGAACAGGAAACAAAAATTTAGCTCAAAATAATACGTTGAGAAATACGACAAAAATATAAGTATGATGATTTAAAATGAAATGTTAACAAGTGAACTTAGTAATAAAATAATTAATAACTATTAAGAGATATATTTTTCACATACACTTTTGTACCAACAGAAGTATAAATAGCTGACCTGTCTGACCAGAATGTGATATTTTTGTCCTTTTCTGGGTAAGATTACAGAGGTCTTTCTCACTGGCAAGAGCATTGTTTCACATTGCTGGAAAGTGATGTGAAGAGCTCCTATGTTGTGTTTGATGTAATCCTTTCATTTTGTCCTTAATCAAATTGAAATTTCAAGTATTGACAGAAAATCTTTCAGTTGACAGTTCATGCCTTGTCTCAGCCTCTGTTTTATATCTTAAGTTGATTCTTCTTAGGAGCTGTTTGGATCTAAAGTATATTACCTGCCATGATTCTTTAAAAGCAGGACTCTCTGGGCTTGGAGATGCTGTGTTAAATCTGTGTTCCCATTAGATCAAACTGCCTTTTCTGTCTTTCAAATCTATGGAGTCCATCTTTCCTTTGGTAAGGGCTGTTAAAATTAGTAACGTTACCTTACAGAAATAGAAAATTAGTAAGTAATAGCAACCAAGTTTTATCAAAAGTGAAGATGATGACTTGTTGGAAGTCTGGACCTGCTGTTTTAGTTTGGTCATAAATAAATCCAGCTCTCAAATGCATTTTTAAAAACTGCATCATCATTTTCATATGATAACAAATGAAAAAAATTCCCTACTGAAGACAGTGGTCACGTACCAGAGCTGAATAGGAGTGGCTGATATTATTTCTGAAGAATGATGAACTGTGCTTAAGGATTGCCTGTGCAAAATGGTTTCATCCTCATTAAATTCAGTTTCTGCTCCTTGAAATGATCTCATCCTTAACAGGATGCAATTCATGAGAAATATTGGTTGGTGATGTAATGCACATTCTGTAATTGCAGTTGAAGCTGTACAAAGTTCAAAGAACATCAGTAAATGAATATTAGTACTTGGGCACATCTGTGCTGGTTCGCTCTTTTGGCAGCCTTCCAACTGACACGGCTCTCCATGTTACCAGGGTCATCTCATCTGTTTTCCTGTGTGTCCTCTGCTGCTCTGTGCCATTTTGCCCAGTTACAACTTCCTGTCTAGAATTTAATACACAGCAAAAATTGCTGTTGAGTAAGTGAGGATTATTGCTCTGTAGCATAGTACTGTTATCTTGCGCTCTGTCCTGACATTGTAAAGATCTTCAGCTCCCTCACCCTTGAAGAGCGCATGAAAGTTTGAAAAGTCTTTGAGAACAGACAGTGCAGCAAGGATCTTGACAAGACAGCTGCTGGAAGGCTATCCGGGGAGGGCAGAAAAGCAAAGGAAAATATCTGCGTCTCCCACAGTGACACTCCCTCTGTAACACTGGACATTATTAGAAAAGCCATGAGTTAATTAGAGTTCATTATGAGTATGGTTGGACAAGCATTGACCCCTATGATGAAGAGGTGCCTGAAGACCATTATTCCTGTCTGTGATATGTTCTTTCCTTCAGATGTGTAAGGGGACTGGACAGACTGTGATACACCTCCTCTGCCAGTTGTACACACCCTGCCCCAGAGAGAGCAACTTGCTTTTGACTTAGTGGATTTATTCCTGTTGTAAGCAGAAAGTGATAGTATATGCTAGACTGTATCTTGGCATCATTTCCACTCCTATCCCCCTCACCAGTTGCTGGGAAGTAATGGCATAAAATACAGAGTTCGCTTTTATTCGGTGCCCACAGTTGCAAATTATGCAAAACAGATCTTTTTGTAAAATTTTGTTAAATGCATTGAAAACAAAGAACATAGTGCAAAAAAAGAAGGGGGAAAAAAAGTCCCCAAACCCAACAAAAAAATAAAGGAAACCCCCACTGTATGTAATTTTACTGTATTTCCTTTCTTTCCTCTTTTACCGACTACTCTTAATGCATTCAAAGCATAGAATTGTAGAATATCCTGAATTGGAAGGGACCCGTAAAGATCATTGAAGTCCAACTCCTGGCCCTGTACAGGACCATCCCCAAGAGTCACACCATGTGACTTTGAGCTCTGTCTAAACCCTGATTGAACTCTGTCAGGCTTGGTGCTGTGACCTGACCACTTCCCTGGGGAGCCTGTTCCAGTGCCCAACCACCCTCTGTCTGAAGAACCTCTTCCTAATATCAAACTAAACCTCCCCTGATAGCTTCATGCCATCCACTCCGGACCTGTCACTGGTCACCAGGGAGAAGAGATCAGCGTTCACCTCTGCTCTTCTCACAAGGAAGTTGTAGACTGTAATGAGGTCTCCCCTCAGTCTCCTCTTCTCCAGGCTGAACATGCCAAGTGACCTCAGCTGCTCCTCATATGGCTTTTTCTCTAGGCCCTTCACTATCTTCAGCAGCCTTAATGCAGCGATGCTTAAGTTTCAGCTATCTTCTCAGAAATCTTCCCCTTTGTCTTTCTTGATGCTTCCATGATAGTCTGCTGCTGCAGTGAACAAACCTTTCCATTTCTTCCAGTCTCGTTCCTGTTTTTCTTCCTTATAGTGTTCCAGGCAAAAAAGATGAACAACACCTGTGAACCACACCACCCTGAACATGCCTGAACCACCTTATAGTAAATACTGCATTTGTCAAGTACTGGGCAAAATTGTAGTGGTATTGGTTACTGTGTGTATGTATTTCAAGGAAGGATTTCTCCCTGCCTCTGCCCCGTGTCCCCCAAGACAACACAGTATTTCTAGTAGCTGAGGTACACTTCAGATTGTACCATGGCACTGTATTCTTTCATTTTCTCAGCAGTTTTTTCAAATACAGAACAACATTTCAGCAGACTAGGGATATTTTAAGGATTTTTTCCATTACAAAAAGTAACATCTCAGCAGTCGACATATTCTGTTTAAGCACCATGTGAAAATATATAGAGAGAGGAAGATATGAACAAGTTCAGATGTAGAGAACACGGTTAACCCCTGATATGATGAACAGTGTTTACTGAATTGCATATATTTCACTGTAAATGTGTGTTTATAGCTCCATCTTTCCTGATGATCAGTTGTCAAAACAGCCCTTCTATGTCTTGAACCACATATGCAAACCTGCACCAAATGGCTGTGTTTTGGCAAGAGTTCCTTCAGGTGATGACAGTTCCTTTTCTCCTGTTGGTAAAGCTGCAGGCAGGCTAGATGGCAAGTGCCATTGCTGAAACTGCTGTCAGTTCTGCTTTGTGGGGCAGTTGTTGGCTTGCAAAACCACCTGAAGGGTGACATTCAAATACATCTACAAAAAGTGTTGAGTATGAAGAACACGTGTATGTACAAGTCTGTGTAACATTTTATTTTATTTTATGGCTGTTCATACTTTTAAGAATGTTGCCTGTTAGCCAAAAAAGTTGGATCATGAGATGCTGGGAGAGGATCTGTGGGAATTTTTGAGATTGATGCCAACTTGCAAAACTGCAGTTGCTTCCAGATAGCTGTTTCCATATCTGCTGCAGTGCACCTAGGGATACACTCTGCAATGGAGTGTCATGATAGACAAGAAATCAGAGAAGCTTGAGATAGGTAGTGAATCTCTTGCAAATTTCAGTGATGGGACAATTTAGTAAAGCTTGTGGATGACTGTCACCATGCACTTCATCTTGAATAGTAAGTTAGGAATGGAATTTAATTGACCACAGATTTTATCTGTAGCCCTACTTGTTCTTATAAAATACCAGAACTCAGTAAGACACATAGCCAAAAATTTGATCAGATATCCTGGCTTGTGCTTACTTGGTCACAGGCAGCTAAATACCATGAAGAAGATAATGTTCTAAGAGTCTAAATGTCTAGCTTTTGTACTCCAAACACTGAAAAATACTTACCAAAATGTTCAATTTCTTGAAAGGATTTCTGAAGGCCTCACCCTATTGGATTGCTAAAGTGAACAAGACTTCTCGGTGAACAGAGCTGAGAAATAGTCGCAACAAAGCAGACCTTTCTGCTGTTCACAGCATCATCTTTGATAAACACAGTAATATCCCTTGTCTTTGAACAACCTGGCCAACCATGTTAGATATGGTGCATGTCTTCTTAATAATAGAAACACAATAGAAAGAAAGACAGACAAGTGTATACGTTATTCTAGGCATAACAGAAAATGCATTCAGTGTTTATATTTCAGTTTTGTTAATTGATACATAATCAGAAATTGTCACAAGAGATTCATATATTAGAAAGCCCAAGAATTAAAGATTTCTTTCTTCCTGAAAATCAGAGAAGTATACACACTAAAATTATGGTACTCCTTTCTTTTTCTTCCATGACAGTCATGTAGGAATTGTCAATCTTTGATCTTTTTGAGTACAGAACATTTGTAGTGAGACACAATTGACACTTGGTCACATCCAGTCTCTCCTGCTGTTACTTTATTTTTTTTAAATGTAATTTTGTAGCTGGAAGCTTTTGAACACATACTTAATGTGTAATAACATTCAGCTTCTGTACTGGAACCAACAGATGTTGTAAAATTGTCAAAAAAAAAGGTACATTTACCAATTTTTTTTTTTTTTTTTTAAGGAAAGGTGTTATATGTATTTGCAATTTTGCTGAGGAGTTGACTTTTTGCAGGGAAAGTTTGAGTTGGAATTAAGTTGCTTACCGATGTTTGTTGACTTGCTGTTTAATGTAAAATATTTTTCCTTTTAGGCATGTCTTTCATCTATGTTTTGTTGCAATTAAAGTAAAATATTTTTCAAAATTTTAGTTGGTGGCTTTAGCAGTAGCAATGGAAGATAGGATACAACTGTTTTGCTGTAGATTTCCAAGTGTTCTTTTATTAAGAGATTATTTTTCCCCTTGACATTGCAGTTACCCATCTGTACAGAATCTGGTCTCTTTCTGTCTTCTGAACTAAATTTTGTTGTGAATTTCTCTGCAGAGATTCCTGAGCTTTGTGAGTGTGCAGAAAGAAAGCTGATGAAGGAAGCATTGTAACTAGTTTCAGTAGTGCTGTAAGCAATAAGTGTGCACAAGCAAGTAAACCTCAGAAATGGGATCTCTGGCTTAGGCAGTGCTGTGAAATGGGAAATTTGTTTGGAGTTAAAGTTGGAAAGCTGCAATGCTTTTCCAGGATGTCCAAGTGTCTTTGTACCTGGAATGATTACTCAGACTAGATAACTGTAAATGAAGAGTGGAGTATTGGCTGTACTAAATAGTATGATTCATTTCTATTTTTGAAACTATTGAACTAGATTAAAAACAAGGGCAGTAATTATTCTGTTTTGGCCTAGAAATCTGTATGGGTTCTGAAGACTTGCCTTTAAATCTCAGATCAGTGGCAGACCTTTTTTCATAGATTTCATAATTTCTGCAAATCCGAATTGACAGTTGTTTGTTCCAGCATCTGTGAAAATCAAGTGGTTAACAACATTATTCAGGTAGTATTTAAATGAGTGGTACTGTCATGATGAACTAGATCAAAGATAAATGTTGAAAATATTCATGTCCAAAGTGGCTTTTGTATTTGTAACTAAAAGAAATGTTCCTTGGACTACTGACCTGACTCTTGTTTAAGCAGAATAATGTTGGGTGGTGCTTTTAGATTATTTAGATGAACAACTTTTCAGGTAAGAATGTTGAGGAGAGTAGTTTAATAATAGTCATTACAAAATTTGTTTATTTCCACTTCTAATACCATTTTTTTTCAAAAGGTGTGAGGAGTAATAGGAGACTATTCTTTCATTTTTGTTTAAAAAACCCCTGCTCCACAATATCCCAATATTCTTAGAAAGAACTGGTCACTGACAAGTGCTGTCTCTAGGTAGGCAACGTCATTACCAAAAAGCAAATCTGTACTGTAGCAGCGATCTTAAAATGTCATGGACTAGTCATTGTGAGTATGGTCATAACATGAATGAGATAAAGCTGGGAAAACCCAATACTTCAGAAATTTGACTGTCACCATTGCCTCTTTAAAATTTTATTACTAAATGCTCCAAAGTGTGATGCTGAAGTGCCATTTTGTAAGACATAAAACTGAAGTATTGATCAACTGTGCGTTAATGCCTCATTCTTCTGTTCTGAGCAAATTCCTATTCTGGTATGTGTGTTTCTCCTTGCAAGTTCACCTTACATATTAGTTTCTTTCGCCAAAAGTGCTCTTTGATTCCGTGCTGTAGTTGTTTGAATTACATACTAGAATAAATACATGTAAAAACAATTGGAATGGCCCTTGGTCATGTCTTCCAGGAGATCCTTGTTAGCTTCATTTGGTCAGCATTAGTAAGGATTTTCTTCTGAAACACCTGCAGAGCCAAAATGAAAAATCACCATCAGAATTTCCTCATATTAATGTAATTTTTCTTGGAACAGAACAAATTTGTTCTTGGAACAGAACAGCAGCATTTCCTGTGATGCTAATTGTGTTTAGACTTGTATGTTCTGTAAAACCTTTGTGTTTTCAAAGTGATCTTCAAGACATACTGTCCTGAGTGTTATTACTTGTTAGTATACAGTTCTAGTTTACAGGCCTTTAAAATTGCTTTAAAACCGTGCAACAAATGAAGGGTTTGTGTCGCAGGAAGGCTGTGCATGGGCTGTCAGCAGCCCTCCATTGCAAAAACACTCTGGAGGTGAACGGCCAGGAAATCAGACTGAAATGCATAGTACCAACTGAGCATACACACACACTTCTGCATTTCAGTATTTCATTTTGGTCATTCAGGATATACTGATGGAAGTTTTTAGAGAGAGTTTGGACAGATGCAGTGAAATATCAAAGCCCCATTACTCCCTATTTTCTCTTATTTTTATAGTGTATCGTTAAGCATAATTTTTCATGACTATTCTTTGCGATGAACTTCTTGGGTACACATATTCTTTGTTATTATAATAAAGTTAGAGACATTAAGCTTGCTTCCTCATAATGGGAATTTTTGGTGGGAATAATTCCAGTTTCTGGATTTCATATGCACTAAGCAGCTGCTTGATGTTTGGCAGTATGAAAGCATGCCTCCAAGTTTTAAGCTAAATACCTGAGGCAGAAAAAATATGACAAGAGAAAGAGAATATCACATAAAAGATACATGTATGTTTAAGTGAGAAATCAGAACAATTATTTTTTATGAACCGCCATATCCAATATTTGCAGTACAGCAGCACCCCTGAACTTCTGCTAAATTTGGGGGGAATATCTGTCATAAACAATGCAATGCAATAAGGGGCTACAGTGTTTAGATTTCTGCCATTTCTACGTACTAAGCTTATAGTAATGTGTGTGGAGAAAAGGACATATTGCAATTTGCAGTTGCAGTGATGATTAAACAGGAAAAAAGTAAGAGAAAAGTAAGGAATAGTTTCAAGGCCACCATGAGTTACTCGTTCTTATAGTTATTTTTAAAGATATTTTTAATATCTTGACAAAATATGTCTGTTGTCACTGTAAGAAAGTTTTATTGCCTGAAGGTTATCAATAAGTTAACTTGCAGATACCATTTTAAGTTGCTACAAGCAAAACTAAGGGTTTTTTTTAAAGTAAAGTTTTGATGATTTATTGCATACATTATTAAGAGCTGAAAAATCTGTTTTAGCATTTATTTTCCAAATATGACTTGGTTGTAGGATGGAATTCTGCATGAATTTAATATTTATTTTAATGCTAATTTTCATTTTTGAATTCAAGGGCGTTTTTTTTTTTTTCTGTAGTAGTCTGAAAAATTTTATGTTGAAAATAGTTTTCATTGTCCTTTTACTTACCATTAAAATCTGCTTAAAAAAATAGAAAAGAGTAAAAATCTATTGAAGCCGTAGTATACTTTCATTGGAATATTGGTGTATATATGTGGAGTTTCCTGTTTCAGCTCATTTCTTATTTTAAAACATTTTTGGGGAAAAAAGAGAAGAGAAAAAGTGTTAGAATGCATGCTTTTGAGTAAATCTCAAAGTACTATAATTGCATATAAATGTTACCATTTACGTGTGTGCTCGTTATGGTATGTTTAATATCACAACACTTTTAGATTCAGATGCTGTCCCAAGTTTCTTGTGAGTTACTACTTGATATGTAGTAGGTGAGACATGGCAACATCAGACTGCAGATGGCTTTGAAATCTTTAATTTGATATCTAAGGCAAAAATGAATCAGGAGTGATATGCCCCTGTGAATCTTTGCTCTTTGACAGCTGTCAGTTTAGTGCTGTATTTTACTCTTTGGTTCATGTTTGTGTTTAATTACGTTAGTCATTCTTTGGTAGTGATATGGGTCAATATAACACCATCTGCAAGGATGAACTGTAAGCCCTGGCTTGGAATAAACTTCTCTGTCTCCCAGGCAATATTAAGTTCCCCCAACTGCTTGGTGCAGTCTTTCTGAAAGGTGATTTCCCCTATCAGTTACCTGAGGGATATGTTGTAATTCTGGTTGTTTCCAGAATTTCTCTTCAGTGACTGACAAGTATACACATTGTATTTTTTTGTAACCTCATTGGTGTGCAGCAGAGGTAACACATGCAGAACTTTAATACATGAAAACAAACAGAATTTGAAAATGTTATGTGAAGTGCAGAGTCTTTGGAGACAGCTAGTGCCCTGAAGTCTACTTTATACAGAAGAGATTAACACCATTATTCTATGTATAATCTCTCCAGCAAAACACTGTCGCCTACTTCTGTCAACAAATGGTTTCTTTGCTTTGGCAGCTTAAAGAAATTTTAGTTGTGTAGGCAACAGAACATGCCTTTATAAGTTGCAGAACCCAATTTTAAAAATATTTTGGATGGTAACTGCAGTTTTGAGAAGTTTAATTATATTCATTAACTAAATATTTTTTTAAACAAGCTAAAAAGACTAATTATGTCTGCTGTGCATGACACACTCATAATCCAGGCATAAGGCAGGTTTACTGTTTCACAGTACACCTTTTGAAAAGGTACTGTTCCTCGCAGACACTTACCTGATTAAAAGGTCTGCATGTATCACATCCACTTTAAGTGCACTTTCTTTCTGAATAAAGGTAGAGATGTGTATTTACTGACAGTCTGAGTCCATAAAATTCGTATACTAGAAAAAAGAAGATGAAGATGCTCAAGCAGAGGTGTAGTATTTCTAGAAGCCTCAGACCAAACAATTCTGGAATATTTGCAGGGAGAGGGGAAAAAAGATAGATACCACAGCATTTCACTGTGTAAGGCTACAGAAGCCATATTTTAATGGAATTGAGTTATATAGCCGTACTCAACATGTGAAAGTTTTGGTTTTCATTTTGTGTTAATCAATATGTCAGTGGTCTTTTTCAAATCATTGACTTACATTACTAGTGAATAATTATATTTTTAATATAAATTTTATTGTTTTCCCCAATAAATGGTTAATACAAAAATTAAAGCTAAGATAACAAATATGTGCTTTAATATACTGGATTGTATTTGACTTTCTGCAATTTATTTACCTGGATGAAAGAATTACATCAGCTTTCATAGCTTCTGTTACTGGAGGGTCAGATCCCTTGTGGGAGCAGGACATTTGAACCCTCATCAGTTACAGAGCAGGGTAGATCCCAGTCTTAGGGCAGAAGTGGATGGGTTTGCAGATCCCTGTACAGGGAGCCACTTCACTCCTTGGGTACATGCTGGGCACGTGTGTGTCCTGTGGTGAGGGTGCCAGTGCCTCTGACATGTGGCGTGCACGGACTGTGCAAACAGTTTCTTGTCATCTGACTGAGCACACGTGTGCTTGCTTTGTAGGACTGGATGTTGTTTTGCTGTTTCTGCCATGTTGATTGATAGCTGTAATTTGTTTATGTGTGGGGAAGGATGGCAATGAGAAACAAGGCATTAATTACAAAAAAGTGTCATGAAGTCATCAGCTTATTTCTTCTGCACATGTAAGAACTGATGGGGAACAACCTCATGAATATTGTCATAGCACCTGTCCTAGTGACAGCTATAATGACTTTTCCCTGGGTTAATTTTTAGTTTGGTAGCTTGCACTTCGTAATTACAAAGCACAGTTCGTTGAAACAAATTATTAATGTTAATCAGTAAGTCAGCATACAAGAATGAAAAGAATCAAGGCTCTCCTTGTATACTAAATGAAAAGATTTCTTCCAGATTCTTGCTTTGATCATTAGACTCTTTTAAATAAGCAAACATTACTTAGTTGCTAAACCACAGGCTGAAGTTCATTAG
This sequence comes from Pachyramphus minor, assembly GCA_013397135.1. Lineage (NCBI taxonomy): Eukaryota > Metazoa > Chordata > Aves > Passeriformes > Tyrannidae > Pachyramphus > Pachyramphus minor. Next base: position 700,039 of record VYXB01008291.1, on the reverse strand, counting down.
TGTGTTATCACAAATATTGGAAAAAGAGTACTAAACCAATATTAGATAGAGGACCTGTGCGTAGGCTGGAAGTAACGCAATGAACGTGACTCCAGAACATTTTGAAAGAGGGCTCAGAGTGCTTAAAACCATTTCTGCTTGCAAAACCCCACCCACTCAGCAAGAAAAAGAGCCAACCCTGAGTTGATCTTGTATTTTCTTCTACTGATATCTCTAAGAGATTTTGGGAAATACAGTAGATTTAGTAGTCTTATAAACAATTTTGTGCATGTTCTTTATCTTAAATGTCGACCAGGTATGTTGATGTGGCCTTTTTTTTTAGTCTAATGGCTATCTTTAAAACTGGTTTTCATTAGAATGCTTATAAGCATAGATTGAAAGCCAGAGGGACATCTTATTTAAACACGCTTTTTGGGAGCCCAACTCAAAATTCTAACAAATCAGTTTTGAATACATAGATATTGCAGGTTGTTGAACTTTATAAGAAGTCATGGTCATTTGGAATTTTTTGGTGTTCTTTGTATTATCTTAAGCAAATGAACTAACAGTCCATGGTTTTGGATTCTTCACAGATCTTCAGCACAGTGAGAGAAGAAGAGGAGGGAGCAGAAGATATTTTTGAATATATTCCTCATCTTCTGAGAAAGCTCCCAACGCTCGTTACAGTCTGTATTTGCAAAGATGATGGGTTTTGTGTAAAATCATGTGTAGCAGATGCTTACTGTCAATATCGTGCTACTTTACAGAGGACTGCACTCTCTAACTATATAACTGGTGCTTTACTAGAAGCAACTACATCACTAGGAGCAAGAAGTGGTCTTTTAAGTATCTTTGGAGGATCAACTGGAAGAACAATGCTTAAAGGTAATGAAGATTTATTTTTTGACCCCTATCCACTTTAAGTATAGGGTGAATTGCAAAATTATTAATACTATATAATATTTTGTAGTTTATATACTCATATATGAAGTCAACAGATAAAAAAGTTTTTCATGTTTTCAGGTGTTTTCCTTTGCAATCACTATGTGTCATGATAACTAGCTTTGTTAGTTCAATAAACTAAAATGCATGCTAAACTGAAAAGATTCTTATTACAAAACAAACATCTTTTCAGGTTTTTTTCCTTGTTGGAATCTGTTCTGCCTGCAGAATCCAAATTTAATGCCTAAGCAATTGTTTTTGGGTGTTCCTCATTTACCAAGTGCTCCTGCTCACAGGCTGAATTAGTTCAGGACCTGAGAAAGGAGTATATACTCTATGTGGTTATTATTGTTGTCATGATACAGCTAGCTGTCAGCATAGCACTGTGTGGTTAAGTGTGTACAATTCACTACTTATTTATTGTTGGTCTTGTCTTGGATCTGTCATCTTTCTAGTATTGGATCATTTCAAATAATGGGGGTATTGTGTATTTGGAAAATGCCTATTGAAGAATGGATGTTGCATACTAAATTTCCATGCTGATCATCTTCCTATGTAGTAAGAATACTCTTATGTGATTTAGTTTGATCAGTTTTGGAAGTTAAACAGAAAAAAGCATTGCATTAAAGATGCTTTTGCACAGAATGGTACCTAGATTATCAATTAATTTTTAATTAATGCCTAGAATATTTCATAAGTTACTCAAGCATTTGGAGATTTATCATCATCTGATATACCCTAAAAAAAGGATGTTGTATGGCAGTTGTACAATGGTAGAAGTGATGCTTGTGGATATTATGGTTTGCCCAACTTTAACAGGAATATCACAAAATTAGTGCATAATTCTCAGTGTAGTTGCTAAACTAGTGCAGATACTGACCTAATTTTTACCAATAATGTTATAGTTTATGCTTGGATATGGTTGTCTTATTTTTATCCCAAATAGTGTCCCTTTCTAGTTTTAATTAGTCTCTCTTCAGGTGAATCAAATGGCAGAGAGAGACACTAAAACACTGTAAGAAGGACAGGTGCAGATGGCAAACTGCAGCATCTGAGTGAACTTCAGCTGTATGTTGAGCAACGTTACTAAACTTCACATACACTTGTTGTCTGTGGGAGAGAGATAGGTACAGTACAGTGTCCTATTTTGGTAGGGTTTTCCTTTTTATTTTGTTTGGATTTTATTTTTTCTGGTCAGATGAGTGCTTTAGAAGAATAAACATGTACATTCCTATGACAGCTCATAAAGTAAGGTTAAAAGAACTGAGTTGTGCTTCAGAACTGAGCTTTGAAGCTGGAAGCAGCAGCAGATGCCCTGATCTGCTGATATGGCTGCATCTTTTTGTGGAGGCTGAGCTAGTGACTGCACATGAGTGCTCTGTGTACCAGCACACTTTGCACTGCATACTTTGGGGATCTCTCTGGTGGCAGTGTTACGTGGTGTACATTTTTGTTGTTGGATTCTGAGCCAAAGGATGTAAAACATTAGAGAAAAAGTAGAGGTCTGGAACTTGAATTGCAATTCCACTGACAACCTGTGTAGATAGTAGAGATTGTATTTACTGTAGTGGTCTAGGCATGATTTACTGTACTGGTCTTTGTTGAGAAAGAGATATGCTGCAGCTTTAGGATATTGAAGTTTTCTGATGTAGAAGGTTCATGTTCACTTATATTGTGGTGATTTAATGTATCTGAAAAATGACAGAGTCCTCTCTAAAAGCATTTAAAGAATGTTACTTGATGATGTTACTATCTAAGCCACTAGCATTAGCAAGGAACCCAGCTGTATTCGGAATTCAGAGTTGCAGTTACATTCACGGTTGTGTACCCTTTAAAAAAGAAATTGTCCTGTCCATATAGATTGATAAGAAGGTTATTTGTATCTGTCCAACATCCTCTCTTGTGGCTGGATTTAAGCCAAGCCATAAGCTAATAGTTGTTTGGAGACATTGAAAAGGGAATATGTTGATTCTGGTCTGGTTTAACAGTTGTTGTGCTTCAACAGTTGCTGTAGTTTAACCCTAGTAGGTAGCACCATGCTACCAATCGCTCCCCCACAATGGGATGGGGGAGAGAATCATAATGGTAACAGTGCACAAATGCATAGATTGAGCTGCAGACAGTTTAGTAGATAAAGGAAAAGTTGTGTGCACAAGCAAAGCAAAATAAAGAATTAATCCACTACTTCCAATCAGCAGGTAGGTGTTTAGCCCTTTCTGTGAAAGCGGGGCTCCATCATGTGTAGCAACTTCTTAGGAACAGAGACTGTAACTACAAATGCCCTTCCTACAATTTCCCCCAGCTTTTATTGCTGAGCATGATGTCATATCATATAAAATACTAATGTATATGCATATGGTATAGAATATCCCTTTGGTCAGTTGGCATCAGCTGTCCTGTTTGAGAAAGAGCTGAAGCTGTGTAAGCACTGTCCAGCGACAGCTGAAACATCCCTTTGTTATGAACAATGTTTTGGTCACAAATCCAAAAACTCTTCCTTTTCTATTACCATTAAGAAAAAGAAAATCTAGTTTGTGCACCTGTGTTGATCACTAGTACACCACTATGAGGGGGAATGAAGTTTTTGTGGTAAGAATGTCACAAGCTATTTAGTAAGTTACAGCCCTGAGCAGTAACTACATTCTGATGAACAGGGGACATAGAGTGGGTAAACTACTGAATTCCACTAAATTGCTGTAAGGGGAAGCCCATGTACAGAGTGTGTGGCAGCATATCCAGTCTTGTGCTGGAGACATGCAATATGAGAGCAGATATGAGACAACATTTCAGTACTTTTCTTTCAATATGTTTGCAATTTCTGGAGATAAAGTTCAGTGCTCTCTTGCACAGTCTGTTTAAAGAACGAGGAGCCCATTAACTTAAATCATGAAGGCACTTCTCATTAAAAAGGAGGACTCCTCAAAAACTTTATGCTCTCTGTAGTTAGGCCTTTTATGTAACATCTGCCCTGGAAATAGGGACCCGACAAACAGCGAGTCCCTAATACTGGGGTAGGCTCCTGCGTTTATGCCTCCATAGCACCAAGCATATTGCGAGTTCTTTGTGTTCAGTCCTTGAAGAGTTACTTAGTGACCTGTGCAATGAACCTTGCAGTCACAAGCAGTCCAGCTCCAGGGAATACTGTTGTAAGATTTTGCTTGGTAGCTAAGGGCCTTAAATGCTCTGAGTCCCCAGGGCTGGGATGGTTTTGTGGGCAGATCAGCCAGCGTTAGTTTCACAGAAGGCTTCCAAACATACCAGACCTCCTTAGCCAGAATTCCCAGTCACATGGATCTGAGACTGAGAGTCTTTAAAAACTCATGTAGGGCCTGCTGTGTAGGAGACTCATCTCTTGGGCTGGAGCAGTGAGCCTGCAAACCCTGCTCTCAGATAGCTCACAGAGCTGTCAGACTCCCGACTGAGGAGCTGCCACTCTGGTCCCGGTAGCACAGGGACAGTCTGAGAGTGGACTCCCGGGAAACACAGATGCCTGGAGTTCCCACAGCTGGTCAGTGACATTCACATCCTTGTCAGAATCTTTGTTGCTACAGAGAACATAATTTTCACATATGAATACTGAAGATATTTAGGCTGTACTGTTTTAGTACCTCTGCGTGTAACTCAGAATTTTTGGTTAGTAAAAAGTTTTGAGAGTGTCTTTCAATGGGATTTGGATTGAAACCAGATTTTTTTTCCTGTAGGAAGGAAATTCTGTTTCTCAGCCTGTTCTATTTCTTAAAAATTGATTGTTACAGAAGTTTGCTCACAGTTGTGAATGGGCCAGAACTTTCACTGGTTTGAAGGGCCAGTCATTATCACAGATTATGTGGTGTTGACATTTTTATGCAGAAAGTGGAAAAAAAAAAAAAAAGATTTGTGTCTCTCTTAAAAAAGGAACTAGAGTATGTGAAAATGTTTGTACTTTACATTTGATACCTAAATCTAGAGTCATAGTTGGAAAGAAACTTATACTCTTTGCTCGCCCGCAGCCCCAATAACTTGTGTTTGTAATCTAAGAAAAAGGAAAGGGAAATAGAAAGAAATGGCTGAGGATGGAGCAGACTGCAATCATTTTGTGTCAATACTCTTTTCACTTTAGCATCTTTCAGAGCTGTTCAAGTCTGATACCACTTTCTTTGATATAAATCAGACTAAGTGTTTGATCACTGTTGTTCGTCTTCCAGAGAAAGCTCAAGAGGACTTGTTAAATACACAACAGCAGGTTTTTAGGAAAAATGGAAGGAAATTTGTCATCAACATGGAGGCAGACTGTGTTGATCTTAAGAAAACCTACTTAATTCATCCCACAGAATTTAGAGATTACCCTTTTTCTGTAATCAGACTTTGCCATCAGCAAACAGGCAGCAAACAGTGCCTAAGTCTCTGGGGCTTTCCCCACTGCTGTTTTTTGTACCCTTTGCACGAGGTGTATTGGTACAGTATTGGGGGAATTCCAAGGTCCCAGAAGTTGGGGCAGTTGTCTGATAGCTGTATGTCAGTCATGGTTGATAACAAGCTTGATGTACACAGAATTAGAAAGGCCAGCATGATTTAGCTGGTCTGTGTGTGTTTGGGTACAAAGGTTAAGACCCTCTAGAGTGAGGGATAAATCCAAATGAACTCAAATTAAGACCTGAAAAGACAAAATGTGTCTTAGGCTCAGTCTGTGGTAAGAATATGAGTCATGCAATATGCTGTAGGAGGGGAAATCAAATAGAGGAGATAGATGAGCTAGTATATGGATAATGTGGCCTGAGGCAGGAGTGTGAGTCAGGTGACACGGATTTCATGCCTGCTGTGTTGCCTCCAAAATGTAGGTCAAGAAGAGCAGGAACACATGCAGGTCAGGAAGAGATTGAAGAGGAACATGGCAGGAAGCACAGATCAAGGCTGAGATGGGAGGATGGAAGAGAAAGATTTTTGGAGGACAGCTGTAAGTCTAGGGACATCTGGGACTGTCTGGAGCTGGCTATGATGATTGTCTCCCAAAACTGGCAGAGGGAAAAGGTCACTGCGGTCAGTCTTCTGGACCTGTCACTGTCTGGTCAGGCCAGGTTGCAGCCAGATTGGTCACAAGGGTAGTAGAGAAAGACTTAATATTAATTTAACAGAAACTTCCTTGATTCTGTCGTGTTTAATATATTATAGGGACAAAGATTTAAGTTCTGCCAGCATAGTCTATCTTGCCCTTATACGTCTCTTTCTAGGTTCAGTAGGGTGTATTACTGCAGGATAGGCACATAATTGAACCAGGCAGTAGATTGAAGAAAGTGGATATAAATAATTTAATAAAGTAAAATAAGTAAAAGATTTAAAAATATTTTCATCTTTTGGGCATAAGAGGTACCATATTCAAGGTACGGGAAGGTACATGTCTGTATGGATCTGGGTATCCTAACCTGTGTATAGGGCTAAGCCGTTAAGAAACAGAACTGAGTTTCAGGTGATCTTGTATAGATTTCAGTTCCAGTAGTATGATGTGGCAGTTTTGGTGCATTGATGATCCTTTTACTTGTGTATCTGGGTCTCGGCTTACAGCAGTATTTTGGCCAATGGTCTATAGCTGTTATTTGTACCACAAGAAAATAGAGTTTAAGTACATCGAAGAAGTCTGTGTTATTAGAGGCTTGTTGAGAGGAAGGGAATGAAGGAATGAAGGTCTGTGGATGAAGGCTGAGAGAGCAGAAGTTTTTGCAGAGTGATGTTTCTTTTAAAATTAGATTTTTTTTTAATGAGGACTAATTATTCTTTAGAAAAAATGAAATGGGATTCTAAGTGCAGATAGTTAATCCCTGAACTGCTTATTATTGTTTATTATTTTAAAGGTCTGAACATTTGTTTGAATGGGCCTTGTAAAACTAGTGTCCATGGGAACTTTCAAAGTGTAGAATGGAACTTTTTTGGTATGTTTATGTTAGCATGTCAATCATGAACATAAAACCCCAAGGACTCAAGCATTAAGATGACTCAATAGTCATCTCAAGGATTCCCTTGAAGTTTTGTTTCTAGGAAACAAATTAGGAGAAAAATCAACTCTAGTAGAATAATGCTATTTCATTTCTCTCCAGATGCTTTTTTTAAATGTTAAATTCTATAATATACTGTACAGTGTTCTTTGCAGAATTGAAAACATTCTGATTTTTTTTCTTTCGGTTTTCAGATATTTGCTTTTATAATTAGTGAAAAGTTCTTTAGTATTGACCCTATAATGATGAGAAATGTTTAATTTGATGGTTTATTTTGTATTTGTATAGTCAGATAGCATTAATAAAATTGATATTTATAAATAACATTAATTTAAAAGTTTAATATTGTATCCCCATGGGCATCCTTATATTATCATATTTAACAGAAGTTTTTCGGAAATGTAAGTGTACTGGTTTTCAGCTGGAAGTTGGAAACAACACTAAATGGTCATTCTTCCAATTAAGAAAGAATATACTTGTATTGTCAATGAAAAAGTAATGGTATGTTGGCCAGGTTCCATGATCATTGCTCCAGTAGAGATTTTTCAGACAAGACGTATATTCCACTGTATAAACAAAGTGTCTCTGAGTGTACTGCTCGCATTCCAGTTCTGCACAGATCACTCTCTCACACTTCCTGGGGAAATGGAGAAAGGTTCCTCGTGGCAGTATATTGTTTTTCAGTCTTGTGTACTCTAGCAAATTTCATAACAAACTTTTCACTGATGTAGTCCTGCTGCTTGTAAAAGTGATGTAAACTGTGTGTAGACAAGGCCAAGGTTAGAAGGAAGAAAAGAAGGAATAAAAATGCTTGATAATGACTGTGCAATCAAGGCAGAGTTTTGGTGTCTACTTACTTTATGAACACTGATGCAGTCTAAAGGCTATGCTGTCTTTTTAATTCCCCCTATTAGTAATTTCTTTATGCTTAATCACATTTCTGGAAGCCTCAGGGAGTTTTTCTTCTTCTTTGCCTCTCAAAGAAAGTTTTTTGGATGGTTGCCTGAGTCGTAGCCCATTGTCCCATTAAAGCTAATGCTATTGCCTTTTATTAGAGTCACTAGCACGGAGAGCATAATAGCTGTAAAGGTAGGGCATTTGCTAATAAAGTAACCAGTGTCATGGTTTTTGTAATGCTTCAGCTGAAGTTTCCTAAAACAAAAGTAATTCCATTTATTACTTTTGGCCTGTTTAAACAACACTGATATAAATATAACTTGCACAAAAGCTTGGGTGCAGGCTAACTTATTTCTTAATATATTTAAAAACAAAAATCCAGCAGAATTAAAATCATTCTTGTTTATAACTCTGCTGTCAAAATCAAATGCTTTTAGTCTTAGCAGGATGTATTCTCATACTTAATTTCTAAACTTCCTTCCATTCGAATCCTAGTGTTTCAGCTTTTATCTGGGGAGGTGGGTAACCTGACCTTTCAGTGAGCCAGCCAAATGCACGTCTTCTTCATGGCTTACACAAGGCATGTCAGTTATGCATTTTGCCACAGTTTGCAGCTTTAAACTGAGCAGCTGTTGCCTGACTGTTAGTTTGGACAAGTGCAGCGTGCAGACTTTTTGTGGTACTGAAAGTACCTGCTCTTCTGGTGTTTTAGGAGGAATCTGAGATTCAATGGAAGGCACGTTTGCTGGTAAGATTTGCCTTTCTGTGGCCTGTAGTACGCGGTTCTGATTATATGTAAAAAGCTTTTAAAATTAGATAGTTTTATTTCCAGAGTTAGAAGTAAATTAGGTGACAGTTTCCTATTCTAATATTAGATCTGTAATGGCTGTGTTCAATAACAGTGCTTTAAAGACACAAAACTGTTTCTAAGTGGAAGGAGAAGTAAGATTTAATACAAACGATACGAAATAATGTCTTAAGTGTGTATTTTGTATTTCAATTTGCTTGAAATGGAATGTGATATAAATATTTTAAGTAATTTCGGTAAAGTGCTTTGCATTTCTTTGATTCACACTGCAGCTATTTTAATATTAATTGTGTTGTGAGATATTCCTTTGTTTCTTATTTCACAAAAAAACAAGTGACTATTACAAAACATGCTGGACAAATATAAATGTCAGTACTTTTAAAAGTACTGGAACCTGGTAATTCTTTTTTTCCTAAAGTTTATCGATTACTCAAATGTTATAAGTTAGTACTGTGTTTTTGAATCTAAATCCACTGCTGCTTTTTTCTTGCATGAGCTTTTCTTCCTAGATCTTCCATATACAAGTTTATAACTTGCAACCAATTTGTCTTTTGTGGTTGCTTAAGGCAGTTCATTTTTTTTTCCCTTTCTGAATGACATGAGTGCGTAGCGGCCTGCAGAAGCAATGCTTTACTACTAATTGGTCACAAAGAAATACCTCTATTTGCTTTTTTTTTTTAAACTGTCATGCGTAACTTGAATGAATGTTCATAATATTTTACTCCGTGAAACAAATGCCTTTTATGTGGTAACACTCCCATTTCCTTAATCTGGCTGTTAACTAAAGGCTATGACAAACATTCGCCATTCAAAGTGATATCATCCCATTCTAATGGAAAGGTTTTCTTGGTTGTCAACACTGTTATATTCACCTCAGTGTTTTAGACAGCGTAGAAAAAAAAAAAGTGCCCTGATATCAAGTGTATCTGTATTAATTGTGAAATAATGATGTTTTAAATCTGTTTATTCAGTCAGCAATAATAATTCTGAGATACCTCGTAGTAGTACGAGAAAGGGAGGGGAAACTTATTTTAATTAATGTCAAGTCAGAGCCTGCCTTTGATAGGCTGTTTTGTAATGTTTTTAGCTTTGGTTTGAGATTGAATGGTGTAAGCATTTTTCTAAAAAAATAAGATGATATGAGAATTTTTCTTAGGGCGTAATTGGTTTAGTTTTTATTTAAAGGGCTTCATGTTGACATAGTTTTCTAATATTTAAGTATTTGCTTAATAGTTATGTATAAAAGAAGCATTACTACACATTTTAATAATTCTGAAATAAGTGATTAGCCAGTGAGATTTATCAAGCACTAATTGAAAATATTTCAAAGCAACAATAAAAGAACTAGAAATACAATTTGATGCTAAAAGTACCTTTACTTTCTTTCTGTACTTAATTTTAAGGACTCTGCACAATTATACAGCAATTACATATGTGTACCCTACATTTCCTGTGGACTTGGTACAACAGATTTCATGCACATTTTCAGCTACATTTATAAAATGTTGAGATCTTCTAGGGATAGGTCTGATGCTGTTGCATTCTCTCTTCACCACAATCCATGGGCAGGAGTGGTGTCCTTTGAAAGCACTTTTCTTTGAGGTGGAAAAAGAATTCTCGGCCTGGAAAAACTATTGCTTGATTATGTTACTGTTAGCTTTGGAAAAGATTTGATCTCAAGTTGTTCACCTGTTCAGACTTATGAATCTCTTCAGAGAAATGGAACAAAATTTTAACATGAATATTTCCTTTTAAAAGCAGAGTAGTTATTGAAGAATCATAATATGCGTGACTTATTCTAAAAATTTTTAAGATTTTTTCCAAATAAATTGCTCTTCTTCTGAGTTTCTAAAAGTTTCAAATTGGAATTCAGAAGAATTAGTTAGTCTTTGGGACTTGGTCCTGAAAATAATTATACCTAAAGCCATTAAACTACATGTATTTTTTTTTCTACTGAACTTCGTGTTCAGGAGAAACATTACCATTTTCTTCTACCTCCAGCTATGGAACTGCAGCCACTGGAACTGTATTGAGACTTTTGCAAGTCTCAGAAGGGCAAAACGTGCCAAATGTCCAAGTTTATTTTCAGGTGCCCAACAATCCTGAGCTGCACAAGGTTAAAAAACTTGATATATCTTTTTGGAGGTCTTTAAAGCATCATTTTTATTGTTGGATAAATTAAAAAAGATATAGTGTTAGCAGAACTGCAATAAACCATTATGGCATTAATAATTCAAGCTAAGAAACCAGTGCAGTAACTAATTTAAACTTAAAAATATTTTAAAAATGGTTCATGTGGTCAGAAAAGAATGCTTTTGCCATATTTGCTGAGAAGAGTTAGTTCTGGGTTTGTGCTAGTGTGGGCACTTGACTGAGAAAATGTAATTAACATTTTAGGAACTTATTTGTGGTGTCTGCTGTAAAGCACCATGAAATAGCTTTGTTATTAAGTTTAATAGTGTCTTCAATCTGACAGAGAAAATGAACCTTAAAAGTAGGATTTTCTTCCAGGTTGTAGGTCTTTATAATATGCTGTTCTGTAACTGCCATGAGGTAGAAGGGATTAAATTAGATCACATAGTTCATGTTTACCTTATAGGCAGAGAACTTGTGAATGTAAACATCCTATCAGCTATCAACAAACCATTCAAATATGTGCATTGAACACAAAAAAGGAAGAGGTGCTGGCTTCAGGTACTGGTTGTCTTAAGATGGTGGTAGGATTTGCATACAAGCTTAGTGTATTCAGGTATTTTCCATAACCATAGAGTGAATTGCTCTAGAAAAGACAACAGGGAGAAATGAAAATATATTTAGAATTCTTGTTTGCAGAGATAGAGCTAGAATAGAACTAGAATAACTAGTGTGTCAATAACTAGGATTTCTGTGTGCTCCCAACCCCCCAAAATATGAGACTTCTTTTTTGTGCAACAGAAACAGCCAGATCCTTCAAAAAACAAAATTTCTTTTGGACATGAAAAAAAATAGTCTTGTTTTGCTTGTGTGGGAATATATGATTTGAAAAGAACAAATGTAGATCAGTTTTGATATGAAAAGTTACTTTTTAGTTTGAAAATATAATTTATGCAAAAGCTGTTAAGTGATGAGCCAAAACATATGGATAAACTCAATATAAATTCATAAGCATTTTAGTCCTACAAATATGAAATAATTTTATCCAAAATGTTGTGCAGAGAATTGGTGTTTGACATCCTCACTTTTGCAAAAATGTGTTATTTTAAAAAAATACTTATGTTTGAAACCTTATATCTTCTAAAAAACATAGTTTTTTCTTTTTGCTTTCCATAAGCAGTGTAAAAAGTGTGAAAATCGTAGTTTAACTTTTCTGTTTTATTTGACTTGCAGCAGACTCTTGCGGACTATGTTCCTACATATTTGGTCTCTCTCTCTAATACTGGAAGTTAAAACACTGCAAGTGTGTTGGGTGTCACAAACAAAACAAAACAATATTTGCATAGTTTGGAAATACACTACATTTTTTATAAAGGGAAACATAATTACTCTTGTTGCATTACTTTTGCCTGCCACAATGAATGGAAGTTACAGCCACTTGTTTGATGGTAGAATAAGCTTAGTATTATAATACTTTATTTCTCAATAATAAGTACAATATCAAAATTTATAGAGTCACGAAGGTAACAGCTTTGTGATTCTACTGGCCAGAAAATGTTATCACTTTTTATGTCAGTGTGGGAGGACTGGTGAGAAACAGCCTGAAAAAGCACTTGTTGGTTACGGGGCATCACAAGCTGTCTGCTGGTAAGAGTGCCAGGTTGTGATGATATATTTGCTGATTTACTGGGAGGCAAAATTGAGTATCACATATGTTAAAGCCGTGCAGTACAGTCCTCTGAGCCTTGTCATTGTTGACTACCCAGCTTTGAGCACTTTCTATGGAGAAATGATCAGGAGCTACCTTCAGCTAGATCTGCTAACCTTCAGACAGATAATAATTACTGTAAAGAGAAAATAATCAATTGTCCTTTATGTCTTCTGGCAGTGGGACAAAAAATGGATGTGAACAGCAAGCACCTCACCATAGGTATTGTAAGGGAAGGGGGATTTGACAGAGGAGGGGTCCAGTCAAACCGAAAGACATCTTTTAGATGTCACTTGAAGAAAATGGACACAGGTGATGTTAGCTGCCATAACTAGTAGGACAGGCACAGCAAAGAGAGAGAAAGGTGAGAAAAGACATGCATTTGACTGAACACAGACAGAATCATTTCCAAAAATATTTCAGAAATCTTGAGAGGAAAAAACATTTAGTGATTGCTTGGATGATGGCATATCAAATTTTAAAATAGGAGGGCAATAAGAGTGTGTGATTTGGGACAGTAAGACAGCTCGTAAAATTGCAAAATCAGTGAAGACCTCTACCTGGGCTGACATTCTTTTAGGATGTCACTTACTTAAACCCAGTTGTCTCTATTCTAAATTCAGTCATTGAAAGACTGCAGTGCTGCCGTACAGCGTTCAGAGCCTGCCTTAGAACTGTCATCCACATGCACAGCTTTTTCCAGCAGTCAGTGACGCTCAAAGTCAAAGAAGGGTGACATTTCTAGTTTGGATTTGTCTGTCATCAAGGACCAACTGTTTGTTCTTGTTATGCATTTTTCTGCTGGATTAAAGTATTTAAAATCTGACGTATTTCCCCTGTTGTAGACGCTTATATATTCTACTACAGTAAAGTCTCCTCTTAATTTCACTTTATTGAACTAAAGTTATGCATTTCTGATCTAAATCTTTCGCTGGGTCTCACTGTTAAAGCCTGGGATCATTTTATAGCTCTCTTTGCACTCTCTGTGGTTTGTTGTGTCTTTAAAACTGTGGAAAAGATGATTGTACATTATTGGTGTCATCACTGATTTATGTGAGAGGACATGTTTTTGCCACCTCCTTTTTTGCTACCAGTGCCTCCTAAAAGCTCATAGAAAACATTTAGTTTTAGTGTCCCATCTTATTTTTTCAGCAAAACTCCATTCCATACATAGGTTTTGACATTCTTGTGTCTGAAATACCTCCTATTTCCAATAGATATACAATGTGTACATTAACTTGACTGCTTCTTATTTCACTACTTAACTGCAATTTGTAATGTAGAATTCTAAACTGCCATGTAAAAATTCTGGAATCATTTGCTTTGGAAGGGGCTGTGCTGGTTATCTAGTCCAACTCTACATGAAGCAAGACTGATTTGTTTTCCTAGTTGTTTTATTTTCTTACTGTATTGGACAATATTGTTGACAAGGTTGACCCTAACTCCATTTTAAACCTGAACTGCAGTACAGGTAGAAGTGTAGGAATGAACAGAAAGAGAAGTGTTAATTTTTTTCTATGTACGTTTAGGGAAGGAATGAATTGCATTTCAAGTTTTCAGGTTAAGGGAGATTCCTTGAAAATCTGAGGAAGGTGCTAGTTTTGAGTTTGGTTTTGGATAGCAAAATCACTAACTTTGAAAGTTTTCATGTTAGGAAAGGACTGCAAACACCCTTTCTAGTATAATCTGCTAAAGCTAATGACAAAGACACAATTCATTAAGAAGTCTTATGACTGTTTAGAACAGCTTTTGTGTAGCAAGTGTATTAATCCTGTGAAAGCCAAATGGCATAAATACTTTCAGTTTTTTACAAGATAACTCATTACAGCACTATAGGTATTCTCTGTTTACTTGAACACAATCGTGTATAACCTTATCTTTGTTAATTTAGCTTACACTGATTCCCAAATGACATAAACTAAACAAAAACAATTATAGAGAGTAGTTGCTTATAGAAGGGTTTAGTCTAAGCAGAACTAAATCAATTCACTAGAGAGGCTGTAAAAGACCTTAATGGATAAATAAGTACTTGAAGCATTTATATTTGAGGTAGGAAGAAGGGACTTACATTGAGGCAAGTCGTAGATGTTGAAATCTCTGTTACGAAGTTAAGATTGATTTAATAGTTTATGCAGTCTATTTTTTTACTTCTTTTGACTTTATAGACATGTGGCTGACCTGTTCTCTGCTGTCTGCTGTATTCCACTAATCCCTATATGGCTTAAACTCCTGTGTGGTAGAACAGATTTCAATTCTGAGGTTAAATCAGACAGGCTTCTCCACTCTGTCATTTAAATACACCTGAAAGAAAGAAACAAAGTCTTCTTAGTTTTGACTTTTTGGCAATTCTTGTTATTGTGCTGAGTGCTTTTCATTAAGCTACATGATATTTTTGCTGTCTCAGGACTATAGATTCTTTCTTGAACTTAAGAGTTTTAATAAGCATACCAGTATTTCCATTGAGATAGACGCATGGTTTAGAAGAGATTTTGAGGGTATTGATGAATTTCAACACTCATCATAGTAGCTTGTGTGGCTTGTGTCTGTTAGTCTGGTTAAATCATGATTATGTGAAGCAACTGAATAGAGAGAGCTAATAGAAACCGAATGGAAACTTCATAAGCCAAATAGTCTATTAAGAAGTGATAAAAAAAAATGGTGATATATGTAACTGCTCGGTCATATTAATAAAATGCTATTAATATTATTTTTTAAATTGAGAAATAACAAATTGAGATATTAAGATGTTAGCTGTGGTTTGTGAGGAAACATTCTTTGTGATTAGGTCCATGAAATTTGCTGTATGACTGTACAGTTCAACAAATAATTTAGCTTGAAATATGTTTTTGCTGGTTTTGAAGATTGGCTTTTACATACTGATGTATAGCTCTAGAAATAATTTAACCAAAGACATCAAATTTGCTGGATCTGAATTTTAAGTAATCAAAGAAGTAGCGTCCAGAAGAATGATTTGGTGGTTTATGTTCTGCTTTCCATTATGAATCCCTTATAAAAGTGGGTACTTAAGGTCATTTGGAGGAACTGAGAATCTTATGCATATTTTGTTGATTGCTATAATCTACAGGAATTTAAGGATTTCCTTAAATGGAAATTTTATAAATTCATATACAATTGTATGTTTATTCTGTCAATAAGTTCTTTGCTTTCTGGTAATTTTTAAATGTTCTGGTTTGTTCACACAGCTGTGTTTTTTCGTTTAGTGAGGTTTACCTTTTGGTATAGGAGTAGCAAAAGTTTCAAGGATTTCTAGTAAGCTTAAATTTAGGTTCCCTACTGTATTTAATGGAAGTTAAAAGATACTCTAGCATTTGCTGACTTTTATATACAGGTGATTTTTCCTTTTGACTGCAGTAATTTCCTATGAACAGTACACGCTTGCTGATTTTTTTATCTCCGGATATAGTAGAGAAAGCTGTTTTGATAGCTCACCAAAGAAGATGTATGGAAGGATCTAAAGAGTGAAAGATGTATTATGTATGACATGTGGATGCTCAAACGACATGATATTGTGAAGAAAAATATTAGAATTTTGTAGAAACTAATTTTTTTACTGGGCAAAAAAAGTCTGTTTTTTTTGGTTTTGGGGCTTTTTTTGTTGTTGTTTTTTCTGTTACTTGTTTGGGATACTAATTATTTCTCCTGGAAGTATTTTAAATATATGCTAAGAGCTTTAATTTTCTACGGAATATAAGTTATAATCCTTTTGACCAGTTATAATTGCAAAGAATTTTCTTAATATTTGCTATGTTTCCATTTCTAGACTTCTTGGTCATACTGTCAAGAAAAGTATTTAATTTGATGGATGTCCTTTCTATCGTAGTTGGACATGTTACTAAAACATAAATGCAAACTTTCCCTTTGACCCGATGCGTAACTAGGTCAATGAGTTACGTTATCCCAACTAAACTTCTTCTTGTATATAATCTTACAATTTAGACTGAGTTCTGAGTTGCTCTCAGTGAATTCCGTGGATGCCTGGTAGCTCACTGGGCCTTGCCTGTGCTGCACGGCAGTTGTGGCTCTTCCTGGAGTGGTGAGGTAGCCCAAGGTGTGTAGATCATTCAGTCGTTGGTGTAGCCACTGAAAACGTGTCACTGTGCATTTGATGTGTTCTGTGTGTCAGTGGAAGGACTTTGATCCTATTAACTTGGGCTTTCCTGGTTATTTCTCTTTTTCTTTTTAAAATGCCTCTACGCATCCTTCAAGTTGTGCTTCTGGCACAGTCTTTGTGATTCCAGAAACATTGCTAAGAATAGCTGCCTGGTAGCAATACTTTCTTAAAAGAAAAACTGGCAGGATATAATACTTTTTTAACATTACAAACATGACTTACTATGATGGGAAGTTGTAAATTTATAATCCCTTATAAAAATAGTATATAAATTTCCTTTAGCTTCTCATCAGCTTCCTCATGAGAAAAATTAGCTTGTTAAAGATGCCTGCTGTTATAATCGTTTTGAAAATTTTCTGGCAATTGATATAATTAGACGTTTGCATTGAAAGATACCTTTCAAAATTACCTTTAAAAATTTGGAAATTGCACTCTAAAATGAGGAATAGCTTCTTTCATTTAATTTTGTAAACTCATTACACAATCCTTTTCTTTACTCAGTAAATTTAGCTATGGTGATTGGACTTTACCAAAGAGGTATCGTACTACACTGGAAACTTGCATTCAAATTGCAATTTAGGAAAAACCTACAAGATCATCTAGTCCAACTGCAATAGCTACCCTTAATTCTTTTAGTTTAAATTTAAGCAATTGTACATGATTTTATCTAGGAATACACATAAGGATTGTGGCAAGGGCATCAGCTATGATTTTACCTTTGTGTTTTTGTGCAGTCTAAAGAGGACATAGACCAAATGATATTTTGAATGCAGAAACCTGAGTGCGAGTAGCACAGCTCTGGATGTGTGTGGGGTAGAGGTAGCTGACCACCATGGCAGTGCTCTGTAGGACATGTGAGAAGAGCCATGGATTTGCTGGACAGCATTCCTAGTGGATGTTGTGGCTGCAGCCAGGTTACTGATTGGGTCATCATCAGTTAATCATGTATTAATTTTCACATCTTAAACATCCCCCTCTCTTTTTTACTATTTCCAGTGAATACTCTTTTAGTATGTCTTAAAATACTTTTAAGCCATCTCTTTAATAATGGAATGCAAGTGCTAAGTCGTTGTGAATTATGAGTATTAGTTTTGCCCTTTATTCTGTTGGGAAATTCATCAATGTATTTCCAGTTCATAATTTTTCTCCATTTTTGGCATCTCTTTAAATTAGTGTCCTTGGTTTAGCCTTCATTTATTTTTGTATGAGAGAATCTTTTCATATTTTCCTCTACATTGTGAATTTTGAGCTTGGAGGTAGAATTTCTGGATGCAGTATTTCTTTGTAGCAATACTATGCTTATTAACTCTTTGTTAAGTATCTTTATAAAGTCTGGTACTATCTATACCAGCGATTTGAAAGGCCATATTGTTCTTGCTTGGTTCTTCCTGCTGTACACTGCTGACAAAAAGAATATAAAAATATTATCCCAATATTTTTGTAATGTTACAATACAGGTTTTTGACTGATGCCTTAGTACATCATGCTGTTTTCTCTGATGTGTCTCAGGGCATTTCAGTGCATATGTTTTTGTTTAAATACAGATATATTTCCTGGATTTTGTTTTTGTTTGAACTCTAAAAACCTTGGATATCAAATTGAGTTATAGCTCATACAATAATTCTCCTATTCACAAAATGTTCTATCATCAGAAAATATTCAGAGCATGCACTAGAGTGATTAATAGAATCCTCATCAAAGCTAATTGGGGAAGGTCTAGATTCTGTAGGCGCTACAGTTATGTGGAAGTTGAATTTGTATTATTCCAAGTGTAACATAAAATAAGTGAAAAAGGTTCCTTAGCAGATCACACAATGATGAACAGTATCTGCTACTAGTAGTTCTAATCTCTATATTTATTTGAATATAGGCATTCCTGTGCAGTATTTGTGTAACTGGACCAGATGGGAACAGACGTTCCTCTTTCCCACCTGTCCGTGAAGGGTCTCTGTCACATCTACTCTGGTCTTCAGGATAAGACCAAAGTAATGAAGATGATCCTTTCTACAAAATGTGTTTCTAAGAATCTTAAAGCAAAAAAAGCAGTTTGAGTTTGCGTTTGTGGTAGTTGTTGAAAGTTGTACAGCCAAGGCGCAAATGTCAACAGATGATTAACTAAATGCAGGGGTTGCTGATGTTGAAGACCAGTGCACTCAAGCTAGAAAGGAATGATTTGAGGCTGAGACTCTGAAAGACTGTGAAAATGTCTGTTGCAGTTTTGCAGTTATTCACGTTATGAATGCTGTATTTTACTGCAGCTACAGTTTGTATAGTCTTTCAAATTTAAAAAGTTCCTAAAACAAAAACCAGAAAATATAAAAATCAGTGTCATGAACCTCTGCTTTAATGAGTATCTAACTTTATGTACATGTTATTTCTAACACCCTTGTTTTCTATATAGGTGTATATATATTCTCAAATTACATTTTTGTTGCATTTTCTCTCATTCTTACTGATTGATAACAGAGTTCTTTTATTTTTAAAATTGAAAAATTGATTAATTTCTGCTTTATGTAAATGGAAAAAGAGTAAAATTTAATCTTGACTTTCTTGAGCAAAATATTCAAATATTGGAACCTGATCTGAGATTCTTGCACTCTGTTTAACCACTGGATATCTCTCCATTGCAGAGTTAACTCAAAGTTGTATGCATTTTAATTCAATTTTGTTCTGTCTTTGAACAACAACTCCTGCTTTGATTTTGAACATGCTTTTTATCAATTTTGGGGGGTGAGGCTAAAGATTGGGTTCTGCTTTAATTCAAGCAGTAACTAGTTCTTTTTTCAGTGAGAATTGTACAGTTCTTTTTCTAGAACTCTCTTTTCTTCCAAAGTAAGCCCATGAATCTTCCCTTTTGACCCCTTCATTCTTATGGGCTGTAATTTATCTGTTAATTTATATATACATTTATTTAGCATCTGAACTTAACATTCCATATGCTATGCTGTATTTATATCCAGTATTTTAAAAGGTCTTGAATACAGATGCTGCATAGAGAATCCTCCTGCTGCTGTGTTGCTTAAGTCAAAATCCTGTAGAACTACCACTGTGACAGCCTTTAGAAGAAAGATTTTGTGAAATGTATGGGAAGTGGAATATTTCTGAAAACGTTTTCAGGAGTTTTACAGAGGAGGGAATTCATTAGATGGGATTTCATTGCAAGAAAATAATGGAAAACAGCTCAAGAGCAAGTGTGGTGGTGTCATATGAGTCTCCTCACAGCCTTTGCACAGATCTGTTACACTGTGATATGAAGGTGTAGATTTAGAAGTCGGTCCTTATTGCCCACAATCCCTTCACCCAGGCTTCATGATGACAGTTGCCTCTGAAGCAATGAAATCCTGTATCTGGTCTTGCACAGCACGTACTGCAGCATGCCGCCGCAAGGCAGATGGCATGTTGATATCTAACAGCTTTTGAGATCTAGTTTTCAACCAGCCAACCAGACACTCACAATCAAATGTGTAACTAAACCTTCCTGTGACAGGTGTTCTGAAATCAGGATATAGTTCAATGAATTATGGCAGTAGGTGAAGGTCCCCTAAAATAGCAGGTCCCAGGTGGCCCGTTGCCATACGTGTTGACTGGAAGCAATAAAGCTGATTTCTGATGAAACACATAGATGGTGGATCTCTTCAGACTTCTGGCAGTACACACCGCTGATTCATCTTTCCATAATATCTGTAAGCATGTCTGTGCTCAGCCAAACCTTGCATAACACAGGGTGCCCTTTGGAGCTGAGCTATCCGTTTGCTACCCTGTTAGCCTCAGGGTTATTTGTAAGGGCACTGCCTTCAAAACCTATTGCTTCAGGTGCAGAAGAAATGTTTGCTGGCTGGAGTTAACCCACAATATCACATTGATTCTTATGCAAATGTTCTGGAGGCATGGCTGGTTATCCTTTTCTGCATGAGGATGCAGTCTCAGCCCTTTGCTAGTTGCCCAGAAATGGAGAGGAATTGGAAAATCAGCATCAAATGGGATAAATTTTTGTCCTGAGATCTGCTGCTGATTTTGCAAAGTCAAAATTACTGTTACACTGCTACTGGCTCCATCTTTTTTCTTGTGACTTTACAGCCAGAAGAAAACCCAGTGGATCCATTTACTACGGACAAGTCAGTTATTGTTTCTATCAGCTGTAGCCAGTACCAGCCAACCTGCATACAGAGAGGAAATGGTTGGTTAAATGTGTTGACAGTATTGTGTGATTCAGAGACAAGCAGCCAAGTTCCCTTGTACGCTGCAAAATATTTCCATGAATGACTCAGGCTAGTGGAGTGGTAAAAGCCCTGGGATACACTTCCAGAAATCTGAGCAGCAGTGTGGATGTAATTACACAGAATGATGTGTAATGGTACACTGGGGATGATGCAAGGCAGGCATGGCAGTTCAGGTGTGGTGAAATCATGGTGGTACTTTGAATTCCTTTCATATATTATGTCAGTGCTCATACATATAGCTTGCAACGAGGATCTTCTAATCCAGTCACAAGCAGAGTTTAAATAGGTTTTCAAGTTCATACTTCTGAGTAGGAACTTCTGAAAAATGTAAGGATTGCTATGAAATTGTTAATTTAATGTTAATATATGAATAAATACTTCATGCTGGTCTTCTTTAACTTGACTTTAAAATCTGAATGAGTGTTTCTGTATGCATAGGTTTTACCCTGTGAGGATGTTTATCCACAGCTTCTGTGGCTAAAAGCAAATGAAATTCTTTCCTATGCATGTACATCTCAACTGTCCTGACAATTATGTCATTTGTTTAGACAACCTAATTTTGTTTTAAGTTAGAAATTATATAGGCAGGTTGTATCTCTAAGTGTACAGTACTTTCCATTTTTTTCTGGGATTCATATCATTAATACTATAATTGTAAAAATTAAAAAGTGTGTTCGGAGTCTGGTTTTCAGAACTGAAACTCTTGTCAGTTCCTAAACCAAGAAGTGATTTTAGGAGTGATTTAGGAGTGATTTTAATGGCTGTTGTTAAAATACTTCACATCTTTCTTTTTGCTGAATTCTCTTATGCTAGTCAGTTCATGAGTCAGAATTTTGTGGTATATAATTTTAATTCAGTTATACTTTAACATGCTAGTTGCGGGTTTTTTTTAAATCCTATGCAGAGGTTTCATAACTCTATTCAACAATAAAATATCAGCCACGGTAGAAATATCTGTGTATAGTTTCACAGTGAAACTATTTTTAGCAAAATTCTGTTCTATGGGTGATTTCTACCTTTTTCCTTTTCCCTTTGTACTGTAGAAACTATTGGGTTTTTTCACCTGGCCCACTGTGGTGACTTGCGCCTGCTCCCCAAGAGAAGATCATCTTCTCCAAAGTCTTGCTATTGCCATGATTGAAAAAACTTGAAGCAGGTATTCTTGAACTAGCTGTGAAGTTTGCTGTTTCTATTCCATGTCTGAGAAAGATCCTGTGTCCTCAGACTGTGTCAATAGTATTACTTGGTCTAATAAAAAATTATTTTCCATGCAGACCCTAGCTAATCTTCTTTTCTTCAAGTCACCTCAGAGTAATGCCTTCTGCTTACTGATGCTCAGGTCATACTGAACTCCTGTTTTATTTAGTGCAAGTACACTGTAGACCCAGAGCTCCCCTGCTAATAATTCACAGTGTATGCTGATAGGCAGTTTTAAGAGGTAGCCCATATTGCTAGATTTAGGTATATGGAGAGAGAGCCTGTGCATCTTCTGATTATTTGATAAGCCAATTTGAAGAAGAAATGGATCTATTAATTTAATTTGTTTCTACAGTGAAATTAAACTTGAACTTGATCCTGTTTTGTGCCCTTTGATACTGAGTTGTTTGCAGTCAAAACTGATAACAGTGAATTCATGTCCATTAAAAGAGAGAGAGGTATGTTTTTAATTAGATAAAAGAGGAACAGGAAATTAACAAAAGCTTGTTGGTTTGGTTATTATGGTACTGATACATGTTACATCCAAGGGACAGCAAATCATTGCTATCCCAATTATGCTGATCTGTATCAGAAACTGATGTTCAATTAAACTGCCATATGTTGCATAGGTGTCTTCTGTTTGGGGGAGGTTTTTTATTGTATTTTTCCTCTTTTTAGAACAGAACATATCTGCATTTTATATATTGACAGCTCTTCACCTGCGGCCGTTGATTGGATTACTTTTTATGATCTGTTTTTGTTTTCTCACAGTAAATATAATACATATGTTCTCTTAAAACAGTTTAGATGATATCTGTAGCATGGCTTGTTAAAAAGTCATCTATTATAATCCATTTATTGCACTACATTTTGAAACCAGCTGAGAAAAATAATCCTCTTGTAATTTCAGTCACATTAGTATAATATCGTGGAAGCAAAGACTGTTATCAAAAAAGGAGCTAAGTTATAAGATGTTATAATATTCTTACAGCTATTGAAATCTGTCTTTTGCTTTGGAACACGGTTTGTCATAATTGCCAGATCTTCCCCAGTAGCCTTCTAGAGAGTGAACCCGTTGTTAGTGATAGCAATTTTCACTTTACTGCTTTGAAACAATTTTTTGGAATGTATAGAGAGAATACATTTTTTTTATCAAACTTAAATGTAGAAAGAAAAGGACCTAGAGATAAAACTAAGACAGAAATCCAGTTATTCAATTTTTCAGTTCATCAAACCTTGTTGAAAGTAAATTTTCATACTCTAGGCATGTTTATTCTATTGGGATTTTGCTCCTCTAAAAAATGCAGTGATTTTTCCCTGGATGAGCTCCCAGATGCATAGCACATTCCTACAAGTAACAAATGTAAGAGTTGTTGTGTTTGAGTTGAGATAAAAGTGATTCTGTGCCACTGTCCTTACTTGGTCATGTGTTTACATGGAACACAGTTCATATGGAAAGGCATGTGATTTTACCAAAGTACAAATTGTGTGGTTGGCAATTAATTTACATAGGATTAGCACTTTTGACATTGGTGTGATTACTGTCAGGGTTGTATTTATTGCCCCTCTGTCTTTGTATAGGTTCCACTAACTGTGCTCAGATGAAATCCTGAAAGTCTGCTTAGAGAAAATTGATGGCAGCAGTCCAATTTTTATATAAAATTATCTGTGGGCATGATGAAATAAAATTTTATAAATAAACACCTTTTAACTTTACCTTTACAAGAAATATGGTAAACATACAGATAATTTTGCTTTTCTGTTAGGGTGTAACACTTGTCACATAACTACTGTGTTTAGTAGAACGTACAAATGTAGAGAAATTCTATGGGTACAGATAATTAACACTAGCCTTTCTAGCACTATTTTTCATAGTTTTATTTATAAAAGTTTCTTTGTCTTTTTCTTTTAAGTGAACCTTCCTGATTTTCAAATTAAAGAGGTACTGAATCAAGCAATACTCTTGCTGATATAACGAACAAATGTAATATGATTCAAAGAGAGAAACACTCAAAAAAAACCCCCAGTTTCTCAAGACGGGCTTGAAACTTTTCTGTATACATGCACAAAAATGCACAGACAGTTCTTACATATTTATGTACTTGAAATTAATCTTTTCAGCTTTTATAGACCCCGTCCAAGATGCATAGTAATAAAGGCTGAGTTAATTTTGATAGATCTCCTTTAAACCTTGTAGAAAGTCTCTAAAAATAATAAAAACACATTTTTCTTCAGACAGGGTGTTTTATAGTTTATGATGAGCCTAGGCTGAGTAATAACCTGAAGCAGGTGTTCTGTATTTTTTTCTCATTCTTATATAGATTACTTTTTTGTTAGAGAAGATGAGACCTTTTTGTTCCCACGTGCATCAGCAATGCTCAAGTCAACTCATGAGTCCTTTTTTAAAGCTAGGCAGAGGTTATCTTGTTTTGATTAATAAAAGCAATGTTTGCTATTTAAAAGATTATCTGCTTCAGCTGTTTATCAGCAGGATAAGCAAAGCTATCAATTTAATCTTTAGCCAACTTGCAAATGAATAGTCTTGTAGTAGTTTTAGCATTAACTTGATGTGGAAGAGCACAAAGAACAATACCAGTTACTGCAGCAGCAGCTAATTTTAGTGAGGATTGTGTCCTCTAACTGTAAAAAAACCTATTGTGCTTTTGGCTTGAAAGTAGTTCCATTCTGCAAGTTAATCTTTCTTTGAAGCACACAAAGATACTATCTCTTTCCTGAAGGACATAAACTGACAACACAAAGCTGGAGGACTTGTGTATGAGACTGGATAGAGAGATTTGTAGCAGAAACAGAGAAGTGCAGATCAGTTCCTGGAGTGAAAAATGTAAAAGTCTTAGACATATTTAAAAAAAAAAAAAAAAAAAAAAGACAAAAAGATAGTCCAGGAAAAAGGATAGTGTAGTACAGGCAAAGAGACAGAAAAGGAGTAGACTTTTGTGCAGAGTGTAAATCATGGAGGGTGGTGAAACTGAGACTCAGGATCCTGGATTATCTGTGATAAAAAACAGAAAACTGGAATGAGAAAAGATAAAAAAAATCTGAATCTGGAGAGAGAAATTATGCTGACAACCAAGACTTGCAAATATGTGAATTATGGAAGACATAAATAATTATAGGTGTAGAAATAGTCAACAGAAATAATTTCCATTTCTATTTCTTCAGTATTTATAGCCGTACTTTAGCCATGAGCTCTGAGGCTTCAGATTTCTGTTTGTTCTGTGTGCCTGTCGTTGGATATCAGTTGCAGCAGCCTGTTGCATGGACTCTTACATTACAGAGAGTATTTATGTAAAGTTCTTCCAGTTTAATGAAGAATTGAGAACTGCTAGTTTGAAATTTAGGATTTTGAATCAGAAAGTATTTTATTTTCTATCTTGTTCCAAATCCAGCAACACAAGTTGCTGATTTTGAATCATCTTAGCTTAGCTCCTATGGAAGGATTTTCTTTTTGATAGTTTCATTTTTCCAGAAGAGTGAAGCCGGATTGTGAAGCCTTCATTACAGAAGATGATGGTTTCATTAAAGATAATTTCATTAAAAGCTTTCAAAATCATGCATTAGCTTTCTGTTGGACTTGATCAATGGGCAGTCAGTCTAGTGAAAAAAAATTTTAATGAGATATTCCTAGTAGTTTCTGGCAGTATGGAGACATGCTTCGGAGCCAGCCTCCTAATGTTGGTCACTTCAGTGTGTTGAGCCTTGCTCTTACATGTGAGAGCTTATACTAAGTGGAGCCTGAAGGGTAATTATACTTGCAATGTGCAAAGGATCGTGATCAGCCTATTGCAAATTCAGTGTCAACCTTTGCCAGATTTAGAGGTCTTTGAGGAAAGCTAGAGTTCCAAGACTGTGGAACGTGGGAATGTAGATGGGTTTTGTAGTTGGTATTTTAATGGAGAAGGTAATTATTAAGAATGCACCTCTAAATCTCGTCAGCAAGCAGTGCATCAGGGAACAGCACATCTTCACTCACATGTTATTTCTGTTCCATCAGTCACTCCTTGAATAGACACTCCTTATGGAGTTATGCTTTCCTTTCCTGCAATGTTGATAGATATAAGGTGTTTTATAAGGTGTTTATAACTGTAGTTACCAAATAAGGTTGAATTTGCAAAGCACCAGTGTTGATCTGGCAGTGCATTGTCCATGGTACTTGCTGTCTGTCTCCTGTGGTACATGTTCACCTGCAGCCGAGCCATGATCTGAGCTGTGTGGTCAACTGTCAATTCCTGACCTCAGTGCCTGCTCCAGAGATGAGATGCCACTGACAGCTACAGCATTTTACCAATTGGGATGTGTTAGTTGCCTTATGGAAATGCATCTTCTGGTGCAAGGGCCCACTTCATTTGCTCTAAGACTAAACTGAAGCACAGTAAGAGACGATGTTTGGGAGATTCACTTCAGAAGTGCATTTGTGACGTAAAATAAATTCACAACATAAATACAACCAATATACCCTCTGTTTCAGCAGTGAGACACAGGAGAGGCTGGCACAGGCTGTACTTTCCCTGCCTTGAGTGAGAAGAGGTGTCATGCATGGGGAGTCAGCGAGGCATTGTGACTTCTGGGGAGCAAATGTGTGGTAGTGAATGTTTGTGTCATGCCCTCCATATCCTCCTCTTTCTGAGATAATGCTGGTTGTGACAGTGACAGTTCAGTCCATATATGTAAAGCACTGTGTAAATACATAATCTTTGTAATATACAAGGAACATTATATTTTTGTATTATTTTTATTTTGGCATAAGCTTATGTTCTGTTGTCAAGAATAGTGCATATGAGCTTCAGGAGCGTATTATGAAACATTTCAGAATTGTGCAGTGCAGATTGAAGTAGGAAACAGAATTGGAGTCTCATGTAGAATTGAAGCAAACAAGACTGAAAGGAAGCCTGGAAGCTCACTGCACTTCACCTGCTGCCCAAACCATGTCAATGTGGTGTTCCGAACTGTCTTTTCCTCCCTGATCTTTCTTGCAGGCATTTCAATGAGAGAGATTTCTCGATATTCGCAGATATTGTACAGCACTTCTTAGCCATCATTGAAGTTGCACAAGTCCCCCACTATATAATCAAGATATTGCTTATTGCAAATGAAGTCCTCTAGTTTTTTTGCTTGCTGGTCTAGACACATAAAAAACTTGTCTTTGCTCTTTCAGAAGCCTCTTTTTTATTTGAACATTTCACAATAGGTTCTGTTAGCTCGAAGACTTTATTTAGGGCTACTATAATTCATCTTTTCACTCTTAATAGAATATATTAAGAAAAGGCAATTTTCTCTCTCTTTAACTTCCAACTGATTAATAATGGTTTGCGTAAAATGAATGTAACAGGGGAAACCTCATATAGCATATTTTGTGTTTATTATAAGGGATTGAATTGTAATCATTCATTATGAACTTAGGCTTTTTTAGAGAAAAGGATATTTGCTCCCTCTATGAAATGAGAGTTTATATGTATATATATTTTAAAAAATTAGGTAGAAGATCTACAGTGTACCTCTATTTTGTGTGAAAAAAATCTGAAGATATTTTGTGAAATAGTGCAAAAAAACGCACTCCTTTTTCTGAGAATGAGGAAGAGTACATAAGTTAATGTACTATTTAATTTAGAGTACTATGACTGTTTATACATTAAAGTAATTCTAGAAAAATTGTTCAAAGAGCCCATTCTAAACTTATTCTAGAAAGAACACTCATACTCACTGTTTTGGAATCATTGTGTTGATGTTTCGTGCTTCCCACACAATCTTATGAAGTTTAGCTTCTTCCTTCTTAGGAAAAGTTTTATTTTTCAAGAGATATCACTGCTAGGATATTATAAAACTATAATGAATGTTTTGTATTGATGTATTGATAAAACATGCATGCTCCCAAATACATGCATTTCCCGAGAGAAATGAAAAATGTTTTGTAACTTCAGACATTTGGTTTTACAGTGTGGTGAGGTCAGATACAATTTATCTTATAGCAAGAGGGATGTGAAGAAAAATGCTGAACCACATGGGTTTTAAGTGATCATTATACATTATTTCTTGTGGCAGTGGAGTCTCAGTGCCCCAGTCAAGGCCTCAAACTACTTTGCACTGTCACTCTAATATGGAGGCTAAACAGAGGCACTCTCTGCCCAGGTGACCCTTTTATCTGAGGGTTTGACAAGGCCACAGATGCCTGAAGCAGGTGTTTGGATATGTCAGGAAGCATGTTTTGGCAGGTGACTTAACTGTCTCTCAAGCCCTAGTTGCCAGCTATCTAGCTGATACCAGATATAGAGATATGCAGAAAAACCCCAAATAAAAGAACGTATTACGTTTTTTAAATATAAAGAAAATAGGATATAGTGTATTGCTAAGTAAATGAATGAGCAATTTAATGAAACCAA
Organism: Pachyramphus minor; assembly: GCA_013397135.1. NCBI lineage: Eukaryota > Metazoa > Chordata > Aves > Passeriformes > Tyrannidae > Pachyramphus > Pachyramphus minor. Next base: position 671,662 of record VYXB01008291.1, on the reverse strand, counting down.
AATAATGAGTTGTCTTGCTTTTGCACAGTACAGTCCAAGAGTTAAAGGCAAAACCTAATAATTTTTTTTATTTATTTTGTTTTAGAACGTCAAACGTGTACATCTATGGCTGGCTCCAGCGTCCTTCCCTCCAGTGTGGCTGGGATCAGCAAAGAGCTGATCGAACTGCAGCACCTCATCCAGTTCCCAGAGGAGGTTGCCAGCATTCTGACCGAGCAGGAGCAGGAGCTCTACCGGAAAGTGTTACCCATTGACTACCTCTGCTTTTTAACCAGGGATTTGGGTAACGCTGAATGTCAAAGCAAGCTGCCATCTATTAAGGCTTCCATATCTGCTACTATTCTTTCTTCTCCCAATGGTGAACATAATGCTGTAGAAGATCTTGTGACAAGGTTTAATGAGGTAAGGGTTATTACCTGATATGTGGTTAGTTATTTCCTTTATCCCTGAGAGCTGAATTTAGCTGTAGTGACAGATTTTTGAAACATAAGTTCAGATGACCAGGGATTTAGCTAAATAACTTGCACTGAATTTAATAATTAATTTATGTGACCAGTTTACTCAGTGAGTTTGGAAAACAGCAGCCCAACCTTTTCTGCACGTTATTAAGTAAACATGAAGAAAAAATTACAGACTTTTACTTCTTTGTATTTATACTGACAGTATGGGGTACAGTTTCAGTCACTTTATTATTTTGTTTAGGAGCTGAAGTTCTATTTATTTGTTTTGGATTTTTGTAGACTAAGCGTGACTTAGGAGTCAGCACAGAAGTATTATAAACTAGAATTTTCTGTATTCTCTGTGATATAAGTACACTAATCTGGACTATTTATTTATTTAATCACTGTGTATGTCTTTCTGAATGTTGTTTTACAAAGAAGTGTGACTTGGCAGGACGTATTTTCACAAGCCAAATCTTCAGTTCTTTATTAAGATTTTAATTTAGTTTTAGTAAGGTGATCTTCTGATGAGAAATAGAAATGATAGAAAATTGATTGAGGATTCAGAAAACTGTAAAAAAAATCCACCCAAAACAAAACCAACTAAATAAAATCTCAAATTTTAGCTGCAGAAACATAGAACAATTTATATTTTTTTTGTGTTAACCATGTGCAATATTAGCAGTTTCTAGATTCATAGAGGTGCAATAAAATGAAGATAAAGTTGACTTGATGTTTTGTTAGTTTGCTATTCACTACATTCTTATGGTTTAATAGGGGAGGAAATTGTGCAGGCAGCAAAAAAAAAAACAACCCAGCATCAAAGATGGAGAAGAATGTGTATTAATTACCAGTGAACTTCCTGATTCCTGGGCAAAGAAGAATCAGTGAGTGAATATTTAGCATGTTTTGAAGTGTTCCTGACTCTTAGATATTATTAAGATTTAGCAACTAAAATAGTCTAGTCTATATTGTCTTCTCTCACCTACATAAAAGTTGCAATTACAATATTCAGTCTTAAAACAGAGCCTAAAAATAGTTTAAATTAGCTCCAGTTAATAGTATTTAAGAAAACACTGTGGCTGGCGCATAGCTGGAGAGGAATCTAGCTGCTGATCCAGTTAGGACAGTCCTTCTGGTGCTTCTCTTACGGTGATCACCAGAGTGAGGCCAGGGGATAAAAGGTGCAGAGGTTGAGCTCTGGTATGACCTGGTGAGGCACAATGTCAGAGCAGTTTCTAGAGGACATGCTGCAGTTGCTGTACCAATTAGATGGACCATCATTGTGTTCTGACATTGAGGAATCACAGGATTGAAGAGCAAGTAGGTGGTGAAGAAGTCTTGTCAGGAATGTTTGGTCTGATCCATACCAATGAGAATTTTAACATTAAAGTTGCCTTTTGATAAAATAGCATTATCTTTTAGCCTTAAAGGTTTATGACTTTGAAGTTTTTGTAGTATGTCATTACTTGTTTGATAATGGTACAGGATAGTTTTTTATGTAATTCAAATTAATTCCTAAATATTCAGTGCATAGATTCTATGGTATTTAGTGAAATAGATTATTTTAAGTATAATCTGGCATAAATTTTTAAAAACCTAGGTGTTATATATTTAAATGGAGTTACTGTACAATACTTACTGCTTGCAATAAATCACTGTTTTGCTATATGCTTTATCTTGTGGTGGAGTATATCAGTTGCCATAGCCAATCACCAGCGTGAACTTTCAAAATATCTTTGTTTATAAATGGCAAGAAAATTCTTGTGCAAAGAGTCATGATTTTGTTGGCAAAAGTCAGTGAGCACTTGCTGATTTTTTTGGCATTGCCTATAGAAATACTGAAGTGTATTTATAATGTGGGAGCCAAAATTACTTGTAGGATGACAGGCTTCTGATACATAATGGGGAAAAAACAATTCCATGCCATTGTTCTGTTAAATAACAATTATATTACTTTGAGGATTTTTCATAAAGCAATATGCTTTTCAGTATTTTTTCTGACAGTGTATATTAATGAGGAACACTTTATAACACTTGTTTAAAATGTCACGCAATATTTCATGAAGATTTTGGGGCTACATGCATTCAATATCACAAGCTGTAAATAAAGTAAGTCTTTAAAGTTCGATTAAAACTGTAGTTGCATGATGGTGGAGACTTGGGCACAACACATACTTACTGGTGAGACACAGCTGATGCTTCATTTGCTGCTAATAATATCAAATTGATCATAGAGTCTTTATAGAGCAAGGCAGTAGACCAAGCTAAAGACAAATATTTTTCCTTTACTAAATTTAATTAAAAGCTGATTCTGAATTAGTGGCCTCTGTGGGATCATTAAAGTGAAATATAGTGACATCTACCTTTACAAAACTATTGGATTTTGGATTCTCTAAGACTGTGGACTTAATAATAGTAGTAATCTATTTTTCTGCTCTGATAGAGCCCTGACTTCCAGAAGTTTAGTTTCCATGGAGGTAAAACTGTGGGAAGAAAGTGTTAAGGAGATTCTGCAGTTAGCAGACCTTCGTAGCTGGGAACAAATTAGGAAAATGGTACCTACATGTGTTTTAGGACCCTGAGAACCACAACTTACTTCTTTCCATCTCTCCTTGTGGCCTAATGTGACTTTCTCTTCTTCATTTAGGTCTTTTCTCTGATTCCTGTATGACAGGAGTTCACCCTGCCTCTTCACCTTGAGTGATGTGGTCCTTACTCAGTATCATATGCCACAGTCTTCCTGGGATTCTGTTTCTTTTTCTGTATCTTTACCCTCCCAGGCTCTTGCACCTTTATGATTTTTACTTTCACTCTTCTGCATCTCACCAGCCAAACAACCACAGAAACACGAGTCCAATGTACATGTTGTAAATGCTTACATAAACATTTAAAATAATTTCAATCATTGCTTTATATAAACATGAATAGAGTCTCTTGTAAGTTGATCTTTCTGGCTGCATCTTGAAGTAAAAGAAAAGGAATAAAACTTAAAACAAAATGAAACATTTAATTTTCCATGCTGAGATATGCATACAAATCAAATGTGATGTCATAGATTGAGAGCTGCACCAGACTGAAAGATCATTCAAACAGCTGACTGAAGGTAGTCCCACTACTGAACTAAAAATGCAAAATAAGAAGCTGAATGCATAAGGTGATTTTTTTAAAGATATGGTTGCTAAAAAATAAGCCAAGAAGGTAAAAAAGTTAGAACCACTCAAGTATAGCACTGCTACGGGACTGGGTTCATCATTCACTGACCGATTCTTATATTCAGTAAAGTTAATTAAAAATATGGCTATTTAGGACACTTAGAGATGATAGCTTTATTTTTAATGGTTTAATTTTGTAAGGTTTTTTTCATTGTTCATTCAAAACACAAAATTAAACCTCACTAGCAAAACAGAGACATATCATTTTACTGAAATAATGGAATGTAAATAAATATTACACTCTGTCTCTTAGTTCAGCATTTTTTTGCAATGCCTAAATGGGTTTGCATAATGCTTTTAAAAAGACTGTGTTTGTACAAATATCAAACTGTTTCCAGTCCTTGTTTGGAATTGTGTTTAATCAGATTTAAAATGGTAAATGTTCTCTGTAAGGTTATATAATTTCACTCAAGCATGTAAAGTAAACTATCTGTGCATAAGATATGCAATTTAAAATGCTCAGATTTTAAAAATGCACCTGAAAATTATTCTGCATATTATACCAAAAGCAAAACAAATTTTAATAATTCAACTTCAGTAAAACCCAGGGCAAAACCGCCAGTTCTGTGTTATGCATTGTGATCCTTATAGTCATCTGTAAGTGCTGATAGGTTTGTGCACAGTTAGCAATGCAAGGGAGCTTAGTACAGCCAAGTGTTAGTGCTAATACTGTGTGCTGCTAGTGGGTTTTAACTATTTTTTTAAAGGGAGAAATTGGTCTATGCTGATATTCTAAGAATTCTGCTTTTAAGCAAGATGCTTTTCCCTCTGCCATAAATACCGCATGATATCTGATGAGGGTTATTTTTTTACATGGATTTTCCTTAAATTTCATGCTTTTTATCAAACAAATTTATTAAACCCAGAATGATTTGATTAAATGTGTTAGATTGCTGTGCTTATCCTTTGGATATCTAAAAAATCATCATCTTGTTTTGTGTTCAGAGACAGACTTCAGACAGAGACAGACACACAGAGACTTCATCAGTATTAAAATTTCATGCTTTCTTGCTCCAGTATAAGCAGTAGTTAAATCAGCTACAGCTTATTATAGAAAGATATTATGGCTGATTTTCATGTTAGGTGTTGAGAAGGTATGTACTGTAATCTTACTTTGTGGTAAACCAAATGATTTTGTTTGCTAAACTTCAGGCAGAGATCTGTGTTAGCTAGTTTCACCTCTGAAAGCTGCATCTCTCAAGTATTTTGAAGTTCCTAACGATGTAATATAAAAATAGAAGACATAATTTCTTCTGTGTAGCATCACCCACTGAAGTATGTAATTTGGGAATTGCTGTAAAAGCCTTAAAAACTTAAGCACTTGGGAAATGAGTGTAAAACACTACGAATAACAAAATACTGCACTTTGTAGGTAGAGATTGTTAATAGTTTTCTCCCTCAGTACCTATCGCCACTGCATTTCCATTCTGATAAAATATAAACAATAAATTCATTCCCATTTAAAAAAAAAATCATATGATACCTTCTCTAGCAGCTGTATAGAGGATAATAAAGAATTACATATATGTACATATATATGAATTAGTATAATCTTGAGTATTAGAAGAATAAAATAAGAGAATGAGTAAATAAAATCCATGACAAATTTAGGAATACAGTTAATAATTCAACATGCATTAAATGCTGTTCCTTCCTGTGTACTACATGTAGCAGGGCTCCTGTAGAGTCCTGTAGGTTACACTTGAAAAGCCTTTAAGGTCATGTGCCATAACTTGAGGATCAAGTTCCATCATGGGAGTCTCTTTTATATCCTTCAGATTTTATGTGTAAAAGTGTCCATAATAAGCTCTGTCCTTGCCCTGACAAACTGGGAGATTTTTGCCTGGCTATAGATTTGAAATCAGTGGTAGTTCAGTGATCAGGTAATCAAAAATATAGGCTCATGTAATTTTTTTTATCACTGGTGTAAATTTCCCATGTTTAAAAGTAAAAAAAATTAATTCTGACTCATAATATGCCTTTCCAAATGCATTAGCAATATCTAACTTGAATTTATTTGAAACTTTTGATCAAAGTAAGAGAAGTCTAAAAACCTTTACAAAATATTGAAAAGAATAATTTTTAGTGCAGTTAAAATAGTAAGGGATGATACAAAAAGATAATTTCAGAAAACGTGAAACTGTACAGATCTTTTTGTCCTGCTGTACTTGTGAACATTGCTCAGTACAGTTTGCATTACCCAGACATCTGGTGCAGGTCCTGTGTGCTCAGATTCAGATTTGAAGGAGACTCCTGTAATTCTGAAAATTTGCAAATGAGGCTACTCTACTATATGTCTGAAATTAATTTGTCACAAAGTACTCATTGCTTCTCTGTATTAGGGCACTAGAAAATATTTGAATCTTAACTAAGTATGTATTTGATTGGATTTTGCTTGTTTAGTACTTAATATTTCTATGCTGTAATCCTTAGGGACAGTCATTTTTATCCATCTGAATGAAAAGAGTGATGTTGTTATCAACTTGTTTAAGTGGATCATGTTTTAATTTATTGTGTCTTGTAATCATGTGGATTGTAGTAACAAAGCCAGGATACATTTTCTCATACTTTTCAGACTCATCATGAGTGCAGCGGAAATCTAATTATAGGTTTGCTGTGGTGACTTCTGTTCTGAAGGGAGTTTAAAATGAGTTACATAAACAGAACTACGTAAGTCAAGTGTGAAAAAAAGTAAACTAAGGAAATAATGATTACCATGTTGATATATACATTGTGATCTGACGTTAAAGTGCTATCTAACACAAAAACATGGTACTGCTCAGTCTGAGAAATACTTGCAATGTATTTTGGTCTCCTTGGCAAGGCTAATACTGTGCACTCTTTTGGCTGGGATGTGCTGTCTGTAGTCCCAGCACTACTTCAGGCACTGCCTGAGTTGTGTAGCAGCAGTGTAGTGTAGTGGCAGCTTGATAACCAGGCAGCTGGCTACCTGATGGTGCTTCATCCTCAGCTGAGGTGTTCCTCAGGTGTGGGGCAGTTGGGGAGGTAGCTCTGCAAGGCAACCAAGAGTGAGCTGCTGGAAGAGGAGGTACTGTTCAGTATCCAGCTGGCTGAAATGTCCAGAAGTCAGAGCCTGCCGAAATGAAGCTTTCCTTTGCTCCCTTCCCTCTGCTAGAAAACCTCTGATTTTGGTGACAGAGAAATTGTGGCACTTCAAAATACTGTCTGTGCTCTTTGCTTGTCAAAGTGGAAAAAACAGGATTCTGAATTCAACTTTCAGATTAATTCCATAGCCCCCAAGAAATAAGTACATATGCAGAGTTGTTCTCTGCTTTTCTTCCATGTGAGCTGCATCTAGCTCAGGTGAGCATGGACAGCATCTGAGGAGTCCCACTTCTGAACTTCCATTTGAATGAAGATCTTGACAAATTTGTTATTTCTTGAATACCATCTGTGCAGAGGAAGCTTATGCATCTAGGCAGCAGCAATTTAGTGTAGGCATTGTCAGATATTTCAGGGATCCAGTGGCAACTACGCAGACATTTGAGGATGTCAGTGATTATGGAGGCATACCTTTGAGGATATACTGTGCACTTCTCAGATATTTATCAGTAAATCACAAAATTAAAGGTATGTTTACTAAGTGTTGTTTAATATGTGTATGTTTTAATTCATACACTTGTTTCCTCTGAGCTGTCATTCGTGGTTTTTCCTGAAGATCGCAGTCCTTTCAATTCACCTGCATTTCAGTGTTGTTTGTACTTCAGTCATTTTAGCTGCGACCGTTGTGAGTAAACATCTCAAATTAATGCTAAGCTGTTCCAGTATGCATTTATTGAAGAGCTTGTGAATATTGTTCTTCATGATAAAGTTCTTGGGTCCATTAGTTCAGTCTGCCAGGACAGAATAAAATCTTCAGGGAGTTCAGAGCTGGGAAGTGACCACAGCCAGCTGAGATTCAGCTTTGATTTTCTGCACCTTTAAAGCCTATTGATACAACCAGATCTCCCACCTTCAAAATTTCTGTAAGAACCCCCCCCCCCCGCCCCCACCCCAGCATTTTAAGTGGATGTTAGGCACAGCACTCAGCAAACAGCTCACTGAATGAAAAGGGATGACCTTTGTGCAGAGCTCCTTTCCTCTGCTCCCTCTTTTCTGACAGTACTGTTGCATTTTAATCATCTCTGTTCTAATCTTGCTGGTGAATTTTCCCAAGAAATCAGTTTCGGGGTACAAGGCTAATACATGCCTTGAGAAGCCCATAATTCCCTTTTCTGGTGTCTGTATGATACAGTCAAATTAATCATTTAACAGTCTCTGAATATTTAATAGAAAAACTTTATAGAAACTTGATGCTCTTCTGAACCACCAGTAAGGTCAATTTATACTCATGGCTACTGCTAGGTACTCTATAAAAGTCAAAACAGCGTATGTAGAGGAACCACTCTGTTCCATTCCTAAATTCAACATATAAAACTGCATGAATGAAATTTTCCATTATCTGCATCTGACTGAGGTATCCCAGTCTGCTCCTCACACTTTCTCTCATCTCCAGGAAAAATGAAAATATGAAAGTTTCTAAAGCAGGGATGTTCACTGTTTTTCAGGAGTGCATTGTATTTTTAGATGCTCAGTTCTCTCCCCTGATTCTGCCCAAACTGTTGTATCTGCCTTTGCCCATTCTGTTTTAAAATTTAGAGATTCAGACACTTTATTTTTCTTTCTTGTTTAGTAGAAGATTCTTTAGATATTTTCTATTCTTCCAGTAAGTCTATTGTTGTCCTGCAAGGGGAGTGAACATAAACTTCATGGTGCCTTTTGTACTCTTTTTTTGCTTGTACATGGACATACAGTATCTGGAGGCTGCAAAGGCTTGTTCATGCTGCCATTTATAATTTTTTGTTTGCTTTTACAGATTGTTTGTAAGAGTTCATCATAACTGTTTATAGCAGTCCTAAACTCTCTATTAAATAAAATTTCAACAAGTGGTTGCCCTAGTTTCAAGGTTTCCTCTTAGTGGGGAGTCTGAAGTCAATTGCCTGTTTAGACATTCTTTCTCAGTTTTGATACTCTTTTCTCCTGATCATTACATCTTTATGATCTTAGATTAAAACATATATGTTTAAAATAGTATTATTCTTTAAAATGTTTAAAATCATATTAATCAAACTGTCATTACTGTACTTGTTATTTCATACCAAACAAATATTGGGTTTTTTTCTGTGAGATTGCATGTTTAGCATTTGCATTCCCTAACAGAGCCATTTCTGGAAAATGGGAATAATATCCAAAAACAACATGTAATTTTATTCCAGCATACACAAACAAATCTATGCCAACGCTGAATTACAGACCTCACTGTTTTATTTCATGATTTCTGATTTCCATGGATTTATTTTATTACCTTTTATTCTGATTTTGCCCTTATTTGACCCCTTGTCATGCAGTACTCTGCTTGTTTGGGTTTTTTTAGTTTTCCATGCCTTCATGCTCTTCAGGTATGCACTTCTTTGTTGATTCAGTTTTTATATTTTAGGAATATTTAACTGAACTGAAAATAAAAAAAAAATTATTTTCAAATAAAATTTCAGCTGAATTCAAATTCTCATTCTGAGCTGCTGCAGTGATTAGTCTGTTGTCCCCTGAGATCTGCACATCCTGTTAAAGCATCCCCATAGTCATGGTCCCGAGTATGTCCTCAGTGAACTAAGTTCTTCAAGAATTCAGTCCTAAAAATGTGATTTTTTTTTTTTTTTTGTACAGACATATATATTACATACATGGGAACTGTGGCTTGTGTTCTCATCTGGACATTTCTCATGTATCGCTCTTGATTGATTTGGGCATCAGAAAGGTTAAATAGTAACTTAGATTCTTGATATTCCTTGACTGTTCTCCCTCAGGAGTGGGAGGGTCAAAAACACTGAGTCTGTGTGGAGTTGCCTAAAGGGAAACCCTATATGTTTGGGGGGGGGGGGGGGCGGTTCCTGTTAGTACTAATGCATTTACATTTCATTTTACATGCTTGGTTTTTAAAACAAAATCTATCCCTCCTGAAGGGTGAACTAGCATTTTCTAATTTTTATAAGCATCTCCTCACACTGGTATTGTCTGTAAACACTTGAATCCTTCAGGACCAAAGAATGGAACTTGGTGTCAGTAAACAAATCGCGTTTATTGCCCCCTAAGTGTTTACATTATGACAAAAATCAACCCTCCAGAGGGTCATATTGTAAAAAGAAACAGTTGGTTTAAATTAGATTTTCCATGTGAAATATAGCTACTTTTTATGGATGTTGTGGGAACATAAACTGGAAAGAAAATCTGCACAGTGATAAAATGAAGATTTGATTTTTATTTGTTTAAATGCAAACAGAGTCACATACTAAGTTGATTTCTGATTCTGGCATTAATTAATCATCAAACAGAACTTGGTCATATGGTCACACATATGGTGGGGGTTTTCTTTGTTTATTTCATTTGTGATCATGCAAACAGATAATGTGAATTATTTTAAATGTTCGATACATGTAAGAATTCAAATTTGTGCATTAAGTAAATCTACCAGTTTTGTGAAATTAACTAAAACAAAAAAATTCCAGTTTATCAACTTGTTCTTTCAACATGGACAGTAAAAGGCTTATTCAGTGTGAGACTGAGATTTGTAAGCCATGTAAATGAGAATTTACACTACAGGTCTCTCCAGCAGCTTTAGAAACCAGCGCTAGCTTAAGCTGTCCATTTCTTCTGTGGCCTCAATGCGTATTCAGAATACCTTATATGCAGTAGTTTTTTGTTTAATAGAAGTTTTTCTAGAGTAGTTAGTAGTTTAACTGTTGTAATGTAAATATGTCTTTGTGTAAGTTGTGTTTGCAATGCATATCTGATTTGACCATGAGTGTATAGGTAGAATTTTGACTTATAACCTCCTGATGGAAAAAAACCCAAAAAACCCAAAATTGTCTGTCAAGTATACATGAATGCTCCAAGTGACATTGCTTTGTTTGACTGTACTGTCTGGTTTATTTTATAAGGTGAGCTCGTGGGTTACCTGGCTGATCCTGACTGCAGGTTCTATGGAGGAGAAACGAGAAGTCTTCTCGTACTTAGTACACGTGGCAAAATGCTGCTGGAATATGGGCAACTACAATGCTGTAATGGAATTTCTGGCAGGGCTAAGGTACTGGCAACTCTTTTTTTTTAAATGGCTTTTCAGTGATAGATTACACTTCAGCTTCTGTTAAGCAGATGTCTCTGGAGAACAATGAAGGAAACAAATCTGTGGCTAAATCACGTCATCTCACAGTGACTTTCTAGTAATCCTTTTTGGAAAAATGAAGCATGCTAAATGCTTTTTTTTCTCAAAATGCACAAAACTCTTATCAGTTTCCGTGGTACATGCTGAATGTGCTGCATTAGAAAACATCCTTCTTTTTTTTTTTTAAATAGAAATTTTTTAAATGTGAAAAGAAAATGGGAAAGCAGTTGTGGTTGTAAAGCAGGTGAAGCATAGTTGTGGTGACATTCTAAAAGGATCAGTCTTAGATGTAAAAAAAAAAAAAAAATCAACCCCAAAAGATCAAAAAAACCCCAGCAAAACCAAACAGCCAAATCTGGTTTTTAACCCCTCCAATTAACTTATACAGATGGATGTTGGGATCTCATGATGTCGTAGTCTTATATAGAAGGACCTGCAGTATCTCCAGGAGTGAGTAGGGAGTTAAAGACAGTTCACTGCTTGCTTCCCTATGGAATTACTGGTTCACTGTGCAGGGATACGTGAGCCAGAAAGCAGTGCCTTAGGACTGGCAGTTCACAGGGCAGCAAATGGGACTGAACCAGGACGAGTTAAGATCAGATTTCCCTTCTCTTAGCTTTAACCCTCCTTGTATATAGTGTTGTGTAACAAAGCTCTAAAGTGTTTGCATTGCTGTTTTTTGTGGTTTAGTAAGGATTCTTATTGAGCTATTTGTTTATGGGTTTTGTATATAAAATATATTTGAAACACTCATAGGCATGGGGAATACGTTTCAGCAGAATACATCCACAATTTCCAAACCATGCAAGTTATGAGGGAAAATGCAAAGCCAATTAAGGGCTTAATTTTATCTCTAATGCATCTGCACAACCCAAGGGAAAGAGAGGGGAGGAAGACCAGTGCTGATTAGCAGTGTTTCTGGGAGAGGGACAGAAAGTGGGGTTAAGGGTATTCTATTGTGAGCATTTCTATAGACCTTTTGGTATGTCTGAAGCCAGAGGTGGGCAGAAAGGCCATATAATTGCACAGACATACAGCTCGGATGGTGAGAGAACTTCCAGAGCTACTCACAGTTCTTGGAGCTGTTTCTGTTTGAAATCAGAGTTTCTTTTCAGCTGTAGCTCTGCACTGGTGCCTGAGAGCTGAAACATGCTCCTGACTTCCTTATTTCCATGAAAATAAATAATTCGTGAGCAAAACAGAAAAAAAATTTTATTTAATTTTGTAAAAATACATTTAATTAAAAAACACCAGCTTTTGCTAACCTTGTGGATGGTTCATAACATAATTACAGGAATTTGTAAGAAACAGTCTGGGTTATCTTTATGTCATTTCCTTAATCTTTTCTTATTTCTTTCTAGGTCCTTAGAAACTTCAGGCAATGACACAATGAAAGTGTTAGAAGGCCTGCTGGTATATCTTACACAGCTGGGCTTTTGTTAAAATGTGACATGTTACTCCAGTAGATCAGACTGCTGGTGTCTCCTATTTAGCTTTGTTCTTTAATAGTTCTAAGGGCAGAAATATCTTAAAAATAATGACCTTGATTTCATTCATTCATTTGTTTATTCATTCAGTAGAGGTTCCTCTGTTACATATATGATGTGGGTGTTGGACTTGAAGGTAAATTGTTTAAAATTTTTTAATTTGTGATTTTTTTAATATTGTGATCTCTTTTTGCAATAGGTCAAGAAAAGTTTTAAAAATGTGGCAATTTATGGACCAGTCTGATATTGAAACAATGCGAAGTCTGAAAGATGCTATGGCACAACATGAGTCATCATCTGAATACAGGAAAGTGGTCAACCGGGCACTCAATATTCCAGGCTGTAAAGTTGTTCCTTTCTGTGGTGTTTTTTTAAAAGAGCTTTGTGAAGTTTTGGATGGAGCCTCAAGCCTCATCAGACTCTGTCCACGATATAATTCCCAAGAAGAAACATTAGAGGTAAATGAAATAAATGTTCTAAGATGTTATGTTTGTAGCCATCCAGTGCCTTATTTTACATAATTTTATACAAAGGCATCATCTAATTAAAATTTTCTAAACCAGATAGTTACTGGACTGTTTAATTCCCATAGTTACTTAGAAATTTAGGTTTGGTTGTTTATATGTAGTTCAATATCAGAGTACTGAGAAATTAGCATCAGTAGCAAAGGATCATGTTTATACTTTGGGTAAAGTAAGTATGTAATGCCTTAAAGATGTAATTGTTTTTGGTTAAATGCTCTGACCTTCCACTTTACTCATTGTGAATTGGAAAGTTTTCAGTTGCTTAAAAATGGAATTTAGTAGCACAGTAGATCAAGCTTCTCTTCATGGAAAGAAACAGTTCCTGTGAGTTTTATCATTTTGGCTTTAAAAGAAAAATGCCCCTGTTAGATGAAAAGATTAAGACTGAGACTTTTAAAAAGTTTTCAGGAATTACTGTAATTTACATTACTTGATTTATGAAGTGATTTGGTCTATTTTGGATTGCAAGTAGGCACAAAATCCCATTGGAAGCTAATAGGAAATATGCACTAAAATATTCTTAGTTGTAAAAATTTCTACAGTGAGAAGTAGATGACACAAAATTCTATTAATAACTATACTAATCCTTTAGATATCTCTAGTTCGTTTCAGATTACAGTGGACAAGATAATTTCTTGCAACGAGTAGGTCAAGATGGTTTAAATAATCCAGAAAAAGAATCAACAACAAACAATATCTTCCAAACTATCCGGAGCTGCAATCGCAGTTTGGAATCTGAGGAGGGTGAAGATAATGTTAGTGAAGGGAGTGATTCAAGAAAAAACTCTTTGAAGGACAAAAACCGGTACCAGTAGGTTTCATTTTATTTACTATCATCACATGTATATTTCATGGTTTTAATTTTTAATTTCCTTTTACCAAGGCTTGCTCTTAGAAATAAGGGCAACTTTAACACTTTCCCTTGTATTTATCTTCAAATTCAGAGCTTTTCTCCCCTGCAGTTACTCTAAGTATCTGATACTCAACTCTTGGAAACTCTCTGTATAGTTATATTATCTCTCATGATGTAATTACTTCCTCTCATGATAAGGGTAAATCCTTTTCGTCTTACACATAGAACTTTAAAAATCCACAGTTACAATTACAGTTTTGATCTCTAGTGACAGGAATAGCACCAGGACATATTTGTTATCAGAGCTCAGAACATTATATTCTGCATGCTCATGCAGTGTTCTGCCCCCTCCAAAATAAAGGTTATTTATTATCCTTCTAAAGACCTGTTCTTTTAAGGACATGTTAGTTTGAGGCTTTTAAATTTTGTCAAGAAAACATTTGTGAGTACATGTTTTGAATTCTCAGGTTGCTGTAGTTCTGCTATTTTGCAAAGAATTTTACTTCATTAAGCTCTATGTCAAAAGTAGTCTACAATTTCACTTTGAAGGCCTGATATAGTCTGTACTATTCACCAGCAGGATATATGGTAAATGCGAAGTTTGACATCACATGATCTTCTAGAATGTTGCTTTGCAATGAAGTCTCATTGCAAAACCCATGTAGATATAAGTGGGTCAACTTTAGCCTAAGTAACCGTTAGACTAATGTCAAATTAAGTAACATAACTGTACTGTTCTGAGGTGAAACACTGTAAAATTACATGAGGGTTTGCATAAAAACAACCTGCTGAAGTCACTGCTTGAGTTATTTTATTGACAATGTCTGTCAGAAATCCATATGTTCAGAACCATCCAAGGTATTTCAGTTCCTTAGACATAAAATCTAATAAGTGGCTGCCTGAGAAGCAACTACCATCTTCCTGCTTAAAATGCATTTATTTCATTAACATGTAATTCTAAATTTCATTTCAAATAAATAATCATTATTTCCTGAAAGAATGGTTTCTAATAGAATTATTCACATCTGGCTTCAGTTGCTTCTGGGAAGTGGAGCAGTAGATTAAGGCAAGAAAGACAGACCCACTTATCTCTCCATTTATGTTATCTCTTAACTTACTTCAGTTCAAATACTTTCTTCTAGGCATTATGTTTTGTTCATTAACTTGCTTTAAAATCAACTTGCAAGTCGCAGTTCAGATGGAGAATAAGCTAGGCAAGTAAACATTTCACTAGGATGAACAACATAGAAATTAAATGTAAAAGAACAGTATGGAGAAAATTGAGTTCTTTATGAAATAAATTATGAAATAATTTCTTGGTAAAATAGTTCTTTGTGCTTTATATTTAAATATAGTCTAGTAAATTCCACTCTAAGTAGGAATTAAACAAAAAAAAGCCAATATGAATCTGAAATGAAAGTTTAAAATTCAAATGAACAAAACTGCAGACAGATATTTAAAGTTACGTTTTCTGATTCAGAGCTACTAACTACTCAGTTGGTAGTATCTGGACTTGTGATGCAGTAAGTTCTGGTTTTAACAGTACAATGACTAGTAGGAGAACACTTCTGAAAGTACTGATTTAGCTCAAGTACTTTATAGACTGGAAATTCCTTATTCACTTGCCATCTCTTTCCTGGGCATGCAGAGAGCTGGGTAAAGCACAGGAAATGCAGAAGGTCCATGTCCTGTTGTCCTTCTTGTATGGAGGCTGTGATTTTTGGTTTAATTTCAATTCTATAAACAGATAAAGAGTTCTAAGGAAGAAAATTTGTCCTCTTTCTTGTGAGACCTGTCATATTTGCATACAATGTTATAAAATCCAACATATCACAATGATATTACCTGATAATTGTAGTGATGTGGTCATAAAGGCAGAAAAATACACTGCATAACATGTTCCTCATTACTTTATAATTGCAAGAAAGATTTTCAATTAGTTTTTCTTTTGATGATTTGGATTAGCATTGTGGAACACGAACACACCAAAGCTGGTAAGTTAATTTGATTTGAAGAAAATGAAAGGCATCTAATAGAATCAGTGGGCAATGGGTATAATTACTTTCCTGGTTGAGTAAGCAAATAAGCTCTATCGTTCTGTAATCAGTGACCCATCTAATCACCCTGAATTTCTGTACATGCCAGATAAATATTAAACATTAATCTTTATTAGAGCTCTACTTTGACAGTTCTCAAATAAATAAAGGTAGGCAGGAAAACACAAAAAATCTCCAAGTTTAAAATACAGTTTTTATGGAATCTTTATTCAGTTGATCTGTTAAGATACTATAAACTTTGATGCATTGCTTTATTAGCCTGATCTCATCTTCACTTTTAAGCTTTTCTAATGACAGTGAATAACTTATAAAATAATAGGGGAAACCCTAATTTTTTTTTCTTTTTGCCTACCCTGAAATTTTCTCCTCTAAAACTGCAACCTGTCTTACTGTTTTCTTTATCTTTTCATTTCCTTGCATCTCAGTGCAGCACATATAAAGAAAGCCTCTGGTTCAAACCGAGTTCTGTAAGTGTGTTCTCAGTAATCGATGGCAGTGTCGCTTTTGGCAGCTCCTGTCAGAGGTTCTGTTTCTGTACATGGTTACGTGTGTGTGCCTGGCTTACCTGCTGCTTTACAGTTTAATCTGCAGCCTGCAACATGCTATCAAGTGTGAAATAAGGCATAAACAAAATTCTGCTGTCTCTGCTGTATGACTCTTTCAGCCATGCACGCCTTGTCTCAGAATACATTTTCCAGCATTTTTACAGAGACTTGTTTGATTGTTTTGAGGACGTGGAGGAGAAAGAGCTGCTTCAGTTGTTTGTTTAATTTTAAAACATTAATCTATCAGCTCAGTTACAATGCGTGGTCTTTATCTTTAGAAATATTTCTTCAAGAAAATAGTTATTCTGTCAGTCCCCTCACGGCAAGCAATAAATCCTCAGCCTATTGACCACTTCTTTATAAATTTGACGAAGAGTTAGGAGACCTCACCAATTCGTAAATTAATTTGTGGCCCAGATAGAGAAGAGTTTTAGGGAAAACTAATAGTCACCTGTACAGTTTAGCATTGGGAGATAGAGTATGTGACTTGTTTTAAGTCACAGCATGAATCATGTTTTGTTTAATTGGTAGGACAGGGGCAGGAACTGAGAGTACTGTGGCAATATGAAGGGGAAGCACAGAGGGTGTTAGGACAAGATGTCTTGAGGAATATGTAGAGGAAGATGTTTTGTATTTTGTTGGCTGGATATTCTTAGGAAAATGTGCTTCGTTAGTTCTGTTGTGCACAGAACAATTTGTTGTTTTTTTATGTTCACTGAAGAAATATCAAAATAATAAACATTTATGCACTCATACATGTTAGAAGCTTCTCCAGGGAAGGAATTTTATTTGAACTGCCTCTTCCATTAGTTCAGTATTGTTGCTCTGTATCTGCTGTTTCTAATTGTGGCAAAATATTTCAAACATTTGAGTTGCTGCATACAAGTTTTATGTTAATATTTTCATTATGTAAAATTAAATTTTCTGGTGGAAAGTATCTGACAAAATTCCTTCTGCATTCTTATAAGGAAGGTATATATTTTAACTACTATTTTACCAGTGTTAATCAAAGTACTATATAATGTGAAAGGTCTGCACATTAAATCAGTAATAAAACAGAGATTAGAAGTCCTGTCTTCAATGCACTAGATCCTGCTAACAGTTTTCACAAATAGTACCTCATATTTCAACTGAAGCAATCTTATGGTGTGAATTTAAAAACTGTAATCACTTGGCTTTAAGAACTAATCAGACATTTTTATTGTTAATGCAAAGTTTGGAAAGTTCTAAGAAAATATATTGTTACAGCATCTATTAATTCAAAATTTCCATAACATAAATTGTAATATTGTAAAAGCTACAGATGTTCCTGTAAGTTGCAGTTATAGTGATGATAGTATTCTATTTATTTAAGCTGCAGCAGAAAAAGTATTCATTAATCATAACATAAATCAGGATATATATCATTAAATATAAATCTCTCATCTTTGCTCACATGCAGATTTATAATTGGAGATCTTTCAGATTCTGAAAGTGACATATTTGAGCAGTTGAAGGAATGGGACACAAATTCAACAGAAGAGCAACAAAAGGCTTTCTGCCATGGGATAGAACTCATTCCCTGGTATGTGTTATCTATCAGGGCTGATGTCCATCAGTTCATGCAGCAAGGGGCAACCGTCATTCATTATGACCAGGAGACACATCTCTCAGCACGTTGCTTTCTTCAACTTCAGCCTGACAATAGTACTTTGACTTGGACAAAACCCACAACAGTTTGCCCTTCAAATGCTAAGGCAAAACTGAGTATGCTGGGTAATACTGCTGAGCTTGGTAAATACCAGTTTTTTGGTAATACTGGACTGGTGGAAGGTTTTTTGGACTTGTTTTCAGCCAAGGCTGTATATATGGGACACTCGGGCATTGATATGCACACTGTGTGTGTTCAAAATAAACTTTGTAATATGTCCCTTGAAGAAAATGGTATAACACTACTTTACGGACTTCAGACTACTGATAATAAGTTGCTGCACTTTGTTGCTCCAAAATATACTGCCAGAATGCTGTATGATGGATTGCTGGAATTGACTAAAGCTGTAAGAAAAATGAGGAAATTCCCTGATCAAAGACTACAGTGGCTACGGAAACAGTATGTCAGCCTTTACCAGGTAAAAGATGCTGTGATTCTGTATAAGAAAATTTCAAAGATATCAACAACTTGATGTAATCCAACTAGTTTCTGTTGTAAGTAAGGTTAGATTAAAGATGAGCACCAAATCTCTAACTTTGTAACACTGCTGAAGTCAATAAGATCTGATTCTCCAAATGTTATATGAAACCTTACAAGTTTTGAATACACTGAGATTAATTTTTTTTTTTCTTATAAAGCTCTTCATATGTTTGGAGTTTTGGAATAAGTATTTTATTAAAGAAAAAGCAATGACAGTACTTGAAAAGGAAGCTGAAATACTGAGTGATTGGAGGTAGGGCCAAAAAACTCCACAAAGCAGCAAACAAAACAGCCCTTTGGTATTCATGCAGTAATTAAAAATTGCCTCCTCTTGATATTTTGTCTTTCATTGGTTCTTCAGAGATGTCTGTATTATTGCTTTAAAAAATGTGTCTGTTCTTATTCTCCTTGTTTTGTTAACACTGAGAATTTTTATAGGAGGATGGAAGGTTTGAAGGCCCAACCTTGGCTCAGGCTGTTGAACTGTTCGGAGGCAGACGATGGAGTGCAAGAAACACAAGCTCGGGATCTCTCACCAAAAGCACTGAGAAACCTAATGTACAGAGAAACAACACTCTGGGAATAAGCACAGCTAAGAAAAAGAAGAAAGTACTCATAAGGGTACAATATTTTTTTATTTGTGTATTTTGTTGCTTATCTGGCTGATTTGCTTCCTTCTTGCAGTTACTGTGTTCTGAACCAGAGGAAAGAAGTTAGATGATAATTTTAAAACTGTTTATTGCAGTTTCAGATTTTGTGGTTATTGTTTTCCAATGGTTTTGGTTTCTTCTCTCATGCTTGAAGCATTCTTAGGATGTGTAGCTGCTGGGGCTAGCAGAAGGGGACAGAATCTTCTTGCAACATTTAGGTACTGCCTCAGTATATATTAACATGCAAAGTGGTGTTTGGAGGCTGATGTCACTTTTTAAAATCGTTTTTATTTTCATATTTCCAGAAATATTACCACAGTTATTCCACCTCATGTTAGCATGTCTCATGGGTGACGGAAACATGACCTAGTCTGGCAGTCTTCTCTTTTTTCCTGTATTCAGGAATAGGCAGGAGAGAGGATAATGCAGGAACTAGCAGCTCTACACTACCCACATGTTCTTCTAGTGGGAAGGTAGGGAAGGTCCTTAAATGAGAAGAACCATCCTCTTTAGGACTCCTGTGCACCAGTGCAATAGTGTAAAACCAGCTGAAACATTTTAGAGATTCAGTCATTGTCATCTTCTGTGTGATGCCAAACTGAGATAACAGCAAGTGGTCCCACACTTCACTATGTATTCAGTTTAAGTTGTTTCTTTTCTACCGGTATTGACCTTACAGGAGTCTGTTTCATAAGGAATAGCTGATTTATCTCATGGTTTTGTTACAGGTTGCACTGACAAAGAACGGAAATAGTAATGGGTTTGGGATGTTTATTATGGTGCTCATTATTTCCAGGGTGAAAGTGGAGAGGCCACTGATGATGAAATGGCAACTCGGAAGGCAAAAAGCTGCAAGGAGTATCGTAATAGAAGTGGCTCAGATCCTCAGGATATTGATGAACAAGAAGAACCAGGTAGGTCTGTTGCTTCAGTACTTGAAAGTCCATCAGGTTTTGCTCAAAGTCTTTTTATGCAGACATTTTTTTGGCATGTTAAAAATAAATTTATTATATAAACTTACTTTTGCAGTTGAAACTCCAAATGCTGTAAGCTTTTAAATTAATTTCTGTAGTTGTTAATGTTTGTTCTTTCATTTAGTTTCAGTAGCGCTCCCTTTCCATTGATGAAATGTGTATGTTAAGTGTTGTTCAGTATGGACTTTTTTGGCTGTTTTGGGACAAATCTAGAGTGCTGATAATGTCTTACTCTGTGTTAATGAATTGGACAAAAACATTTTTATTAGGCCAGATGTAATTGTGATGAAAACTTTTGTTTTCTCCATAGATCAAAATATTATTATTAATGCTTCTCCATCTAACAATCTGCCATCAAGAAGAGCTCACTCTCTGACAGCATCTGGGTCTCCAAACTTAGGAGCTACATCACCTTCACCAGCAAGACCAGTTTCTTCTCCTGTTATATCTTCAAGCAAGAGTCAGTCTAGGTAAGGATTTAAATCAATGCTTTGCTTTAAAAAGAAAAGAAGCTACTGTTACTTATCATTAAATGTGGGGTTTGTGCCAAGCTAGCAAAATCTGACAAAAACAATGCCATTAGCTTTTTGTAGACATCTGAAACACATTGTAGGACAACATAGGACATTTAAGCTGAAATACCATGAATTTGAGGATGGCTTTGTAGTAAGTCCCCGAGCAGCATGCTTCAGTTTATGTCTGTTACAGAAGCAGATTGGAATGCTATTCCAAAACCACACAAATACAGAGTTTGACTCTTTCTCAAGATCTTCTCCAAAACATAGTTATAGACATCTTCATAATGAAAGTCAACAACACTATAGGTGTGTGAACTGAAGCTCTGAAGTTTCTCAGTACAATTCATTTCTACCTGGGGGAATAATAACTTTTGCTGACGTTCCTGGTGATGATTGCAATATTGTCTTGGGAATCAGAGGAACAGATTTGAAATCTTTCTTGTAAGCTTCTTTTTCTTGAACATTCATTGTTTTTATGTCACTTAGGCAGTGTAAAACCTCATTATGTTATGTGCAGTGGCATAGTGCACTGTTGTATTAATTGTATAAATAGTAATGTGGTGATGGTAGTGATTACAGTAATATAACAACCATAATATGTCAGGGACGTGGATGGTACTTTATAACATACAAGAAGACAGTCTCAACAGAGGTTTTCCACTACCTTTTAAGAGAATGAATACTGAAATATTGTTCTGAATATGAATCTTGGGGGTTCCATAACAGCAACAGTAAAAAATGGAAGAGATTACTGATGTTGGTATAACATTACTTTTGAAGACACGTGTCTTGTGGAATGGTTCCTGTTGTGTATTTCTTGGGGATTTTATTTATACTTAAAATAGTTGGATTTAGCAATAAGTGTGAGTAGTAGAGGCATGTGTGGACAGATGTGGTTGGCTTACCACTGCTTACCACTGCTTTCTGAGATTCTTACCATGTTTTTTACTTTTTGTTCCTTGCTATCATTCACAAACTTGGATTTGTTTCTTTAAGCTGCCTTTTTTTTTTTTTTTTTTTGAGTATTAGAACATATTTCTTTTACATTAGATTGAAGAAATACTGCTTTACTACCTCTGGAAAATGCTTCTGTGTTTTCCAAATCTGCTTTTTGCTTTTATGCCAAAATGCTTTTTGTTCTTTAAAAGAGATTAAAAGGCTCAATGGGGAACTCACATTCCGCAGGGAAGGACAGCTAATGTTCTTTTAAATCCTCTCAGTTGTGGGTTTCTGTACAGATTCCTGCATAGTTTAACACTGTAGGCCTCCCGAAGTTATCACAGGTTTTTTCCCTGGCAAAATTTTCCCGGCAAGTCCACACATCCCTTGGTAGATTGCTCCTAAATTTGTGATGACACTTTTTGTTTAAACATGCTATGACCCTTCTTGCTAAAATTTGCTGGGAATACAGCTATATGGCTCTTTCATCTGTCCTGAAGAAATCTTCTCAGATCAGACTGACATGTTTTACCCATTACTTTGACCTAGTTTTTGTGAGCCATTGAGAGATTTGGAGCACTGGAGAGAGTTTTATTCTTGATATTTAGTCTGTGGACCCTTGTTAGGTCTGAACTGTGCTTGCCAGTTTTCATGTGTGTGGACACTTCACATGTGCCTCAACTGTGATCAGTGAGTCCAAGTTATCAAATAGTTGGCTCTCTGCTTTCCTGCAAAGTCTTGTGATCTTCCACCTTATATGTGTATTAATTCACTCCTGGGATATCTTTTATAGTAAACCAGCTGGTTGCCTCCAATATAGAATTTAGCTGCTCTTCTGGGAATAGGTGCTCCCATGGCTTTTGTAATTAGATGTCTGGATGAAGAACTTACTTAGTATCAAACCATTAAACTGCCTTGGAGGACACAGCAAGGTTTGTACCTTCAGGCAATCCACCCACAGTCATGGCATGTCCTATTGCTTTGGGTTGCATTAAATATATGGCAGTCTGTCAGGCAATAACATACCATAGCTTATTTCAACCATTTCAGATATAAAACACACCAAACATGAAACAGTGGTAGGCTGGGTGTCTGTGGCAGCACAGGTGGAAGTGAGGGAGGAGCAGACGGGGCTGTGGTTCACAAGCTGTGGCACATAAAGACTGTGAGCAGCACAATGTTTTTACTTGAAGTTGCTGCCCTTAGCCCTGGTGATATGCAAGCAAAGTAAGTTTGAAAACCCAAACAGGCTGAACACAGCCATCTTTTGTTTCTTTTTTGCTCCATTTTTGCTGTTATTCTGCAGTCTGATACAAATCAAGTTATATACGTAGTTATACCCTACAGGTTTTGCCAGTATCATTATAAATTAAGATTAAAATGAAGTATCCGTTTTCTAAAGTAACCAGAAAGTTTGAATGACCTAGATAATGAAATAATGTAGGAAATACAGGATCCACTGGGAGTGCTTATACACATTTGTATAAGCACTGCACAGATGAGAGCTAATGATGAGATGAGCAGAGTTTAGTAATTCAGATTAGCATCTGGATTTAGGCTCAAACACTGGCAAGGCTTCATAGTTGGAGGCAGTGTTGGACATGAGCTGTTTGTGCACATGAGGTGAGTGCACAGTCCCTCATGGAACCTGGAGCTTAGGAGAGCAGTGGGCAGAGGGTGTCACCAGCAGCACCGAAAGCTGAGCTGATGACAAGTGCTCCCTAGATCCTGCAGTATAGCAGGAGGATAGCAAGAGAGATTTCTAGTTCTTTTTCTCTTACCATATAGTATGTGCATAATTTTACCTGAGCAGTGAATTAGAACAACACCTCCACTAAATGAGAAGTGCTAACGATAATAAAATTTTTTAAAGTGGAAAAAATTGTCTAAATATAGTGATAAAAGTTGAAGAAGAGGAGGACCTGGCTATCTTTATTGTACATTTTAAATAATAGTAATTTTCATGGATAGAGGGTGAAAAATGGTATTTTTACATGTATAACTCATAACCTGGATATTCCTGATGTCCTTATAAATAATTTACATTCAGATAAATCCTCGTACAATCCAAATGTCCAGATGATTTCTGAATACAGGTAGGCTGCAGCTGATTTTGTCATTCTTTCAAAGCAGATGTGCATATGACAAATTTCCAACGTCTTTGGAAATCTAGTGCCACCTGTAAGATGGAGGGAGCAGGAGAAAGGAAAATGGACCACAGGACATGGAAAACTAGAGATGTGGGCTTTTATTGTGATGAGAGAATAAACTGCCTCTCTCATTAACTGTATACAGGTGTAATCCAGACTGCCACTAATTGCAGTTTTGGTTTTTGGTGATGGTGAGGTTTTCTTGGGGGTTTTGGATTTTTTTTTTTTTCAACAACCTGTATTACCCATGGAACAACTCTGGAAGATAGTCTTTAGTGATCAGATCTAGTAAAATGTTGAACATTTTCTTCTGCTGTTGGTCTTCCATTTGGTACTCTACAGATTCAGTCTGTTTTTGGAGTTTAGAGACTTACCTCATCATGGTTTATTTTTCTTGTCTGATAAAAATGTTAGGAATTATTTAGTCCAAAAAACCCTATATGCAGTATGTCATATGTATGTCAGTACTTGCCATAATGATGTCAAACAAATCAAATGTTATCAACTAAAGCAGTGGTATTTTTTTATACTTTTAAGTCACAATTATATACATTCATGCCAGACCAGGAGTAAATTGAGGATTCTAATCTAGCATATTTGGGTAAAAAGTCACCTGCTTACAGGCGCATCTTCAGGAACACTGGACAACAAGCTGGTCCTGTTTTTCCGTCACAGCAGTTGGAACTATTTGTACTGAACCCGATGGCAGAATTCATAGATTAATGGATTTGTGTGTAATGTTACAGAGCAATAAAGTCTGACACAAGTCTGATATTTTGAAACAAATACTGTAATTTATGAAGTTATGGTGTAAACTAGACAGTTGTTTGCTTAGATCCCTCCCTTTTTAGAATGGTGGTGCTGGCAGATCCCATTCCTGCAGTGTATGTTCGTTGCTGTTTAGGCCCAGGAGGGGGCTCAAGAGCTCAGCCCCTCATGGCAAATTACAATATGTGATTCACTAAGGACTTGTTCATGCTTCTCAGGTGAGGGCCTAACTACCCTTACAAGTGTAAATCCTGTAGTAGCCTGAAGATTTTGGGAAGTGACTTTTGGAAATGTACTGGTTCTGTGTCAAAAACTTTATTCAACTGCTCAACTTAGATTAATGATTGCAGTTACAGAGCAGTTGGCTGGTCTTGGTGTTACTCAGATCAATTAAAATAAATAGCACCAAACAGCTAGTTGTTTCTGTGATCATTTTCTGCCTTTTCTCTCAAGAAATTCCAGTTTGCTTTCCTTCTTTCAGTCCACAAAGCTGAAAGGAGGAAATCATTAGAACCTCATTTGGTTCTAAAGACAGTAAGCCCTGGAGGGGCTACTGTCCAATCTTAACAGAAGAAGAAGAGGACTGTAGTTTGACCTGTCTTTGAGGTATCTGATGAGAACCCCAATTATTCCTGGGAATTATCCAAGGAAACCCATGGGCTGGGAAGCAATGAGAGTTGAATGCCAGGAAAGGGGAAGGGTTATACTTCTTAAAATCTGCATCTTCAGTGCTCCCAGATATAAGAAACCCCAGGTGCATAAGGTAAATACTTGGTTTTCTTGCGTATCCCGTCAGAATATTAGCATTTTATTTTGACAGCGGAGCTTTAAGTAATTCTGCTTCCATTTTATTTTTTCCATAGCAAATCTTTAATGAACTTCATAAAGAGTCCACATTGCAAGAATACTGGCATTGTTTTCTTTAAAGGGAAAACGAGAATGCTTTCGTTTGTACCATATGCATCAGACCCTTTTGCACATGAAAGCTTTAAATGCCATTTATATACATTATTTATTCTGGCGAAGTTTGCATTTGTCTTGAGGGAAAAGTATAGCTGCTATAAAACAAGAAGATACAAACTGTCAGTATGCATCTTATAAGATACTGCTTTGTTTGCTTCTTTCAGATATTGGTAATAAATGCATTAAGGAGAGCACAAATAAACTGTTACTACAGTAAATGTATAATGTTTCAATAAATAGAAGTTTAGTGTACCCAAACTACAGCAATCTTTTTCTGATTTAGCACATGGAGCAGCAGTAGCTGGCATGGCCGCGTTAAAGGAGGAATGAAGGGGTTTCAGAATTTCATGGTGTCTGATAGTAACATGACTTTTGTGGAATTTGTAGAGCTCTTCAAATCTTTCAGGTAAAATATATCTTTATTTTGTACTGATTTCATTCATACAAGTTTATAAAAGAGCAAAAATTGAACTTTCCCACTCTTTTTGCAGTGTCCGTAGCCGCAAGGATCTGAAAGACCTTTTCGATATCTATGCTGTGCCTTGCAACCGGTCTGGCCTAGACCCTGCTCCACTTTATACTAATTTGAAAATTGATGAAAATAGCAGTGGATTCCAGCCTGATTTAGGTTTGTTAAAGAGGGAAATTGAACTGTTAGACTGCTGAGCAACTTTGGTTATTGGCCTTAATAAAAAGTGTCTCAGTCTCAAGAAGAACCATCAGTTATAAGTTTCAGTAGAGGACTGCTACCATGCCTTCACTAAGCAGGATGTAAGACAGAAATGAAGGGAAGGAAAAGTATTCTGGCTTTCCATTAGCCAAATATATTTGTAACTGAGAGTAGCAGAGGCATAAAACTTATTGCTGAGTGGCTGAGCTCATGTATCTGTACAGGTTGCAGGAGCTCTGGAAGAGCTAAAACACTAAGCAAACATAGGGAGGAGAAAGGAGAAGACTGTGGCCTGTGTCTCACTGGACTGTTTTTATCTTATCTGGTTTCCAAGTGGATCTGCTTTATGTGGAATAAGGGGAAGGAAGCCTCTGTCCCTCTTTACATTCCCCAGTTACCATAATCTAAGTCTGAACTTTGGCCACATTTAAAGAAAACAGTCTTTCTGCCAAGCATCTTGTGGGGAGGGCGCAGAACAATTGGCATAGGGGACAGGAAGAAGATAAACAGTGATTGAACAGGAAGGGTATGGGGTTGCACACAGAGAAGGAAAGACTTTGAGGCTGTTTCTGGTGGTAAGAGGAAGCAGGAGAGCCCTGGGTGACAGTGTGTGAGAGGCTGTGGACCCACGTTCAAGGTTCCAGGATTTTATTTGTAATGATTGAACGCTTATAGTCTGCTCCAATGGACTCTTGTTCTTTTATTAGTGAATAAAAATAAGACAGGTTTGTTCTAATTTACTATCTCAGTGCTAAAATATTGGGTCAGATACTTGTGCACATTGCATATTGCGTTATATTCTGCACAGTATATATGATACACATAATTATTTGCCTTATATTTATATTCCCTTATTTTTCTTTCAAGATTTGTTGACTAGAAATGTTTCAGACCTTGGTTTGTTCATTAAGAGCAGGCAGCAGCTATCAGACAACCAGAGGCAAATATCTGATGCTATTGCTGCTGCCAGCATTGTTACCAATGGTACTGGAGTTGAAAGCACATCACTGGGAATATTTGGAGTGGGAATCCAGCAGCTAAATGACTTCCTAGTGAATTGCCAAGGAGAACACTGTACCTATGATGAAATCCTCAGTATTATCCAGGTCTGTAATACAAATATCTTGTAATTTCTTTTTAATTGAACTCCTGTTACTTCTGTTTTCCCCACTACCATTTTCTGCCAGTCAGAATAGCATCTGTGTGGATATCTCCTTGCACATTGATGTTGTCACTACCGTTTACTTGAGTGTGAAGTTTAATACTATCTTTATTTTGGCATAGAAAATAAATTAATTTAAAAATCATGCAAATAAAGACTTTTATTGGCTATGTATGCTTTAGCAGGGAAGGGGTGTCATCACTTGGGAAAAGTATTTGTGACAGTTCATTGTTTTCTCCTTGTCTGTGACCACATTTGATTGAGCTTAACCCTAATTTGGAACTTAAAAAAGCACCATTTACACATATTTTTATTTTATTATTAAAAAAATTCCAGAGCAAACATGGGCATTTTATTCCCTTTTGTACAATTGCTGAAGATTTTAGAAAGTGTGTAGAAAATTTTTTATTCCTCCAGACATGCGTAATTAATATGCTTCCAGACTAACCCCCCACTTGGCAGTTAACAAAGGCTGAAAACTGTATCTTTCAGCTGTCAACATATAATATAAAATTGCAAAGTTGAAAAGACAGAAATTCTAAAGAAGCATCAAGTTAGAATACCACAAGTCTCTTTAATTGGAGATGATGGTATGTTGTGTTTAAGAATAGTAGATAGGAGTGGGATCCTGATCATAGACCCTTCTTAATTTCAGCTTAAGTGCTGACTCTGCTTTGAACAGGAGCTTGTATTAGAAGACCTCCCAACATCCTTTCCAACCTGAATGATTCCATGATTTACAATTATGAGTTTAGTGTATTTGTTTAGTGATTTGTAAAACACAATTTGCAGGCATATAATTATCCAAAAGAAGACTGGTTTGGCATACCAACTGGTGAGTCCTATGAGCAGACTACATTACGAAAACATGACGAAGACATATTTCTAAGAATTGTTATGACGTATCTCTTAAATTTCTTCCTTCTCATAGAAATTTGAACCCAGTGTGAATATGTGCCAGCAAGGGCTGCTATCTTTTGAAGGATTTGCAAGGTAATTGCATATGTGTTAATTTATATATCTCTATCTATCTCTTAAGATGACACTAGTGTATTGATGTTTGTCTGACAGTCACATAATGCTCAGCACAGCATAAAATTTTCTCACATCTACTCACTTCTAGATTTTTGATGGATAAAGACAACTTTGCCTCCAAAAATGATGAATCATCAGAGAATGCTGAGGACTTGCACTTTCCTCTCTCCTATTACTACATAGAATCTTCACACAACACTTACCTTACTGGCCATCAGCTTAAAGGGGAGTCCTCAGTAGAGCTCTACAGCCAGGTATGCAGGATTGGATCACTGTGCAGCTTTCAACATGAGCCTGTTTGTTTTACTGGCAAGTTGCAGAAACATGACCTTTTTGCTTTGAAAATCTAAATGTCCTAAACCTCTGCTTGCAAAATGTTGGAAAACATGACGTGTGGGAAAGCTGCCTGTAAGAACAGTTGTGCTCAAATGCCTTTTCTAAGGCAAAAAAAATGGGTTTAGTTTGAGATTCATAGCATTTAGACACCAGTCGGTCTGACCCAACCTACTAAAATTAGACTTTCCCACAGGAAAGACTGATCTAATATTTTAGTTCATTGAGATGTCAGAAACACTACTGAAATACTCTACATTGCACTGCTAAGACAAATTTCAGATGGAACTGTAACTTCTAAAAACATTACTTCTAGGAATATTCTACAAGTTTTTAGACTTCATGCCTTATTGGTGGTGAGCAGGAACAGAATGATTTCTCCCTATGGCTTTTGGTTCTGTGTTTGTTTGTATATATATTTTTTGTGTTTACATTTACAAAATGCTAGAGAAAGCATCAACCTTCCTGTCAGTAGTGTTTTCATTACTTTAAGTGTTAATGACTCATCATTGAGAAGGGTTCATCTGGTGTCCCATGTGCTCCTTAACCTGGTGTTATAAGACAGAGGGATGAGGCTGTGTTAGGAAATCCTGAATAACATGATCACATTGAATAATGGAGTTGCAGGGTTTCCTGTAGTAGCACTACACAGTGATGTGTTGTGTAGGTAATAGATGGAAAGTGAGATAGGGCTCAGCTGCCTTCAAAATTTGCATGATTCAGAAAAGCTTCTCCCTGTCCCTCAAGTCACCAGCTGAAGGGGCACTTTGTTCTGGCTCGGTATGTCTGGCTCTCACGGAAGTGGTGGTGTGCCAGCTGTGGACACAACTGTCTGAAATCAAATTATTTAGGTTTTGAGTAGGAGGAGTAACTTGTTCTTTGTTCCCGAATGTTTTTGCTGGAAATGGGTTTGATTGTTGAGATCTTTCTATTCCATAAAATATCTACTTGTAGTACAGATGACAGGCATGCTAAATACTGATAGCAATAATAAGGTGGGCTGTCAACAGATGGGCTAGCTTAGCCCATTCTTCATCTTTGCTTCCTTCAGTGGTTTTCTAGCAAGTAGGGCTTTCTAAAACAAAAAAATGAAAAATGGATGTAAATTAGCTTAATATAATTGATTAAGATGGCCGGGCACATTCCCGTTCTAACTATACTCATACAAGTTGTTTCTTAAGGCATCATTTTCAGACAGTGTTCTGTTTATAAAACTAACAATAACAAAAAGAAACAGCAAACAAACTGGAGCTATCCCCATAAGCTGTCATTGGGAGCAACCTGGAATAAATTGTCATGTCACCTTATAGCTGCTTTTTCAGGGAGAAATATAGAAATGTTTCTGTTCCTCAGAAAATTAAGCTATACATTAGGAAACACCTTCTGCAAACAGAGACCCTGTGTTCTGTAAGACAACATGAATTTCAAAGCTTCATGGTAGTTCTTCTAAGAACATACATGCTTTCTTAATTTTCTCCTTTTCCATGGGAAGTGAGGATTTCAGTTAGGGAATGCGGTTAGCTTCTGTGGGCTGTTTGCTTCACAGAGATTGCTCTTTCCAGCACTCTTGCTGAATCACTGGGCTTTCACTCAACTCTGCAATGTCTGTCTTCTGCTTTGATGGCATGAGACTGGAACTTAGATGTGCTTACACTGTTCAATTGCATTGTAGGTTCTTTTACAAGGCTGCAGAAGTGTAGAATTAGACTGCTGGGATGGTGATGACGGGATGCCTATCATTTATCATGGTCACACTCTTACTACTAAGATCTCTTTTAAGGTATGCTAATAACTGCACATAGAAACAAAAAAAATGAGAAGAAAATCAGTATTTTTTTCTGTAATGAAGGAAAAAATTTGCCAACTAGAAAAATGCAAATCCTAATGGGCTAAATCCTAGTAGAGTATGAACTATGGACTGTCAGACATGAACTCCTTAATGCTAAAGATTATGCTTTTTAAATTAGTTTTTGTAGCATATATATTCTAATTTTCTGTCTTTCTACTGTCAGCATAAGTAACATAAGTAGGTATTACCAGTCCTGTTGTAACAAGATGCTAGCTTGTTTTTAAAACAAATTGTAGACTCTCCTTAGAGAGAACAACAGGTATCTTCCCCTTTCAACTGCCAGTAAGCAAACCAAATGCTGCAAAATAACCCCCTGTTCTTTCAATGGCCTTTCTCTCCCACAGGAGGTAGTTGAAGCTATTGATCGCAATGCATTCATCACTTCTGACATGCCAGTTATCATATCCATAGAAAACCACTGCTCGTTGCCTCAGCAACGCAAGATGGCTGAGATCTTCAAGGTAGGCCATAAATTGCAGTAAATTACTCTAAGCACATACCTTTGGGTTTTCCATAATATATCACATGTTCTTGATATTTCAGAATGTATTTGGAGATAAGTTGGTGACAAAGTTTCTGTTTGAGAGTGACTTTTCTGATGATCCCATGCTTCCTTCCCCTGACCAACTGAAAAGAAAAATCCTGCTTAAAAACAAGAAGCTGAAAGCCCATCAAACACCAGTGGATATATTGAAACAAAAGGTGAAGTCTTTCCCTAATAGCAAGTAGTGAGACCTAACTTAGGTTAGAAATAATTCATTTGTGTTTGAAGTTTGTGCTATTCCCATATGTACAGCAGAATAATCTAGTGTGTATTCGTGCTTGGAAGACTCACAGTGGATTGCAACTCTTTCAAATAAGTAGACAAGACATATAGTAAATTTAGATACACCATAACTAAAATTTAGAGTATGTTAGTTTTATAATACTTCATAATATTATGATTAACACTACATGCCCTACATTTATGATAAACATAAATGAATTTTCTCTCTGAGTCTATAACATTTGCTGCTCATGTTTACTGAGAAATAGTGATACGCATCAAGTATGTGTGTATATTCATAATATGTAGTGATTTTTGGTAGAGTTCTGCTTTGTTTCTTTTTGCATATTCAAGTCAGGCAAATACTCTCTTTCCTAATCCCTTTTCATGGGGGACTTTGCTATCCAAATAAATGCTTATACCTATATGAGATTTATTTTGATTTCTAAAAACTAGGGCTGCATCTATAGTAGCATCAATATAATAATGTCTATGGTTTGTCAGCAATTAGATTGAATAATTGAAAATGTAAACACGGTTGCATTAGACTTAAATTCTTGTATCAGAATGAGTAAATCACACTGATTCATACCAGTATATGGGCGTGCTCCATCTTCTGAATAAGTTTTAAACTCCTTCTGGAACAGCATACCTCAGACTGGAAAAAAGCAGTCTTGCTCTGAGTGATGTACAAAGTGGAAATTTTCCTGTAATTAATTAGTTTTCGTATCTTATCAAGCGTTTTTCTTCTAATACAGGTTTTCTTTCACACCCTTAAAATGGTATTTTAGTTTGATCTTAACAATCTCACTTATTTCTCCTTCAGTGCTTTCATATAAATAAAAAAAGATGCAAACAGTGACGAAAACCCTTTTGCTTTTTAAAAGCACTTACCAATAATGTACTAAGTGATTCTGTTGTTGCAGGCTCACCAGCTGGCACATATGCAAGCACAAGCTAGCAATGGTGCTAGCAACCCCACACCTACCAATGAAGAGGAAGAAGATGAAGAGGATGAATATGACTATGACTATGAATCTCTCTCTGACGGTAACAATATTTATTCATTTATTTATTACAGTGCTGTTGCTAGAACTGTAGCAATAAGAATGTAAATATTCTAGTTCAGAAATGAGGTAGGTAAGTTGCCTTGTGAGAGGAAGATGTACTAAGTGTCCTTGGTGGCACTTTGGTGCGGTGGTCTCTAATACTGTGAAATTAATCTGACTGTGTAGAGAACTTGAATGTGACTTTGAATCCAATCATTATATGTTTTAACTGTGCATTGTATGCTAAATTCTAGTCTTCTTAAATTATGTTATTCGTATAGACACCTGAAAGCTCAAGTTTAAAACAGGCATAGCCCTGGCATCTGCATGATCTGTGAAGTACCCACCAGTTACACCTCAGACATCAGCTGTTCATAGTAAAGGTAGAGAAGCTGCTGAGTCCTTGGTTTATTCAGTGAAGATGGTTTTATTGAAGCATCGGGTGCTCAGTGAGAAAATGACAAGATATGCCTCAGTGACTTACCTTGTAAGTTCATGGGCTGTTTGCACATCAGCTGTTCTACCCTTCAGGAATTGGCAGTTTAGCATAAATCCACCTTTAGGAGCACTTTATAGGTTAGATTAATGATTGGCATGCCAGAAGTGATAAAAAAATATTGCAGTTAGTAACTTCTAGTTCCTTGATTCTACTACAGATGACCTGCTGAGGCAGCTGAGCTGAAGTCATGCGTGTTTTTTTTGCTTCTTTTGGTGTGGGACTGATTGATTCAGGTAGAGTAAAGAGCTGGAGTCAGAAAATGTCAAAAAATATTTAATCCTCTCAAATTTTGTCAAAGGATATTTGTCAGAACTTCCATGTATGGATTGAACAAGCTGAATGCATCTAAATGGGTTACTTGCTTTTTTTAAATAGTAATTTTCGGAGAATATATCAAAGTAGACCACTGTCTGTTTACCCAGCGAGACAGCAGTGATGGTACAAGTGAAACTAAGCTCTTTGGGTAGTTAAATCCTGCATCGCTGTTAAACTCTGTAAGTGAGTCACAAAACTGACCAAGGGGACAGACAAAAAGTTGCAGATGTGCTTCAGTGCAGATAAATGTAAGGTTATTTGAGGGAAAACCTTTAAACCTTGTTCATATGATTCTAAGATCAACGATGGCAGTGCCAGTTTCAGAGATCATGGAATTACTGAAAGGTCTCTGAAATGCTCATCTTGGTGTTCAGTGATAGCCAAAAGATGATCAGGGACAGTGCTGAAAAAAAAACATCTTTTGTCTTCTATATAAAACATGTTACGACTTGAGTTCTGTGTCCAGTTCTTACCTCCAGATTTCAAGAAGGATATGATGGGGTTAAGGAAGTTAGAGAGACAGGCAGCCAAAAAAGTAAAGTGAGTGGCCTTGCAGTGGTGGCCTTGCACAAGGCTGAGAAGGCTGGAATTCTCCAGCTGGTAGAGAAGGGGACTGAGAGATGAATTGGAAGCAGATTTACTAAATCATGAAGTGGTGGATAAGGGGAGTACAGAACTGTTACTCATTAGATCTAGAAGGTACTCAGTAAAACAAGTGGAAGATCAACCTAAAACAGGTAAAGTATTTATTCATGCAGTTGGTAATAAACTTCTGGAATTTGCTGCCATGGGAAATTGCGGAGCCAAATAGCATCAGCATGTTGAAAAAAATGATTGGAAAAATTCATGGACAGATTTATAAACAAATGTCGTAGTAGTCCAACAGCTTTAATATTCAGCAGTTGTGGTTGTTGGGGTGGTACTCAGGAAGTGGAGCTGGTTGCTCTGTCTAAATGGTATGTCCTGTTGCCACTGTCAGAGAATGCTCAGCTAGATGGACAAGTGGTCTGACAGCATTGGAGATGTTCTCCTGAGTAAACAGTGATGTACTTCACACACTGAACGTCGAAGTCTAGTGGGGAGCTGTTAAAGTTCTAGGTGCCATGTTCAGAGAAGATGTAAGGCTTGAGCATTTCCTGCAGCACAGGACTTCTTTCCAGACTGTCCCTTATTTACACTAATGATTTAAAAAATAGTCATGAAATGAATGAATGCAGTGGAATAGCAGTATTATATAATGCTAATATGAAAATTTGTAAGTTGGATGTCAGTGATGCCTTCAGTTGTGTTTTGCTAGAAAGCTGACCTAACTGGCTACTTGAGAATACTTTTTGTGCGGGACAAGGTGGAGATAGTGAAGATGTAAACTGCTGTGAAAACTTAGATCTTTGCTAACAGACTTGCGAAGAAAATATTGCAAAATAACTGCAGTAAGTGACTTTTGAGCAATGTTCTCGTTAAGAGAAGGTTTGAGAAATCTGAAGCTAGCAAGAAACATTCACACCTTCCAATATATGAAGAAATCTGCAGCATGGTTTACTACTTTATTACAATAATAATTCTTTGGGGTCTTTAATTATGTTAATATTTTGGCAAAACTAATCAAAGTAATGGTCTATAAACTTTCTAAAAGAGATTCAGTTTTTTTTTTTTACTGATGTATTTTTTGAGTAAGGCTAATAGTTTTACAACTGACACTAAATTTTCATTTTTCTGGCTGTAAATCTTAATTTCCTTTACTCTTATTCCCTCTCTGACTCATTTCCCTGTAGCTGATGTCCTTAATGCTTCTCCTGCTCCTAACAGCCAGGAAGGTAAAAGCCATTTGGTTGAGCATTTTAACTGCATGAAATCAGCATTGCATCTTCAGCCTGTTCAGTGTGACAATGTGAATGCGTGGTTTTTACCTCATATTTTAAATGCAATCAGATGTTTTTAGATGGCATTGTTAACTGCTCAGGAGCTGTTAGAAGGCTGCATGTGCGACACTGGTTATGCATAAAAGGATTATGGTCAAAGCATCAGGAATATCAGGAATAAAATAAAAACATTTCTTGTGTGACAGTTGCAATATTTTGGTCCAGAAAGACCAAATTAGTAGGTATATTATTCTTTGATAAATATGTAGCTTTGAAAAGGTATTTCTATAGATGGAAAAAATATTTGTGCATGGTGAAAGTAAGGAGAGGAAAGCCTTTTGCTGTACAAAAGCGTGTACATGTTTGCTGTAGTTAATTGTGTTTGGACATTTTTTGTCATTCAGGACTTCCAGTTGTTTTCAGATGGCAAACTTAATTCATTAGATGGTTTGGTTTTAAAGATCTTTTGAACACTAAAGGATCAGCTTTAAAGGAAGTGCAATGTATTAACCAAAGCCAAGCATTACATTTTTGAAGTAGAAGGTTGCTATTAGAAGATGATGCTTTGACCAGCTAATGCATTATTTTAGCATCTGGTTATTCATATAAGATTCACAGCACTGTCCACAAATACTGTTAATTCAAATTAAATTTCCAGTTGAAATTGTTTGGCTTTATATTTATTAAAATCCCATTAATTTTTAGATAACATTCTTGAAGACCGACCTGAGAATAAATTATCAAGTGATAAACTGCAGTTTGAATACAATGAAGAGACTGCCAAACGACTAAAGAAGTCTGATTGTGCCACTTACAATAATAAAGGAAAGGTAGTTCTGCTTTTTCCCCCCTTCTTCCTGGCCGCACTTTGATATATAACCAGCTTCAAAAGGATTTGGACAGTTTATGTAACTGACACATCAAATGTGCTTTAATAAAGACAAATAATAGAAAGTGTGGAAAGATATAGAAAAAATAGATTACATAGAACAAATGCTCAACATACTGATCAAGAAAAGTCCTCATAGGTTATTGCATGTAGAGGCTGTTTGGCTGAAAATTTAACCATTGTTGGTCTCAAGGAAAGCTTCACTGAAACAAGATCCAGGAACTTATTTAGATATTTAATTTCCATTAATATCGATGGAACTGAAGATTTCATCTGAATCTTCAGCATCTTTGTATATCAAAAAAACTTTAAAATACCACAGTATCATATCAGATAACCACAGTACCACTTATTAAATCATCTGACAATGGAACCAGTCCATTTCTGTTTGATAAATTGTAGTTTCTCCTGAACATGGATATGTTTTGTCTAAATGCTTGTAGAACTGACTGTGATTAAGACCTTTGCACGCTACTGCAGAATCAGTAACACGTGTTGCTGCATAGATGTGCACACAGGAGGGGAAAATGTGTTAGGTGAAGACACAAACCATATAGTAAGGAAGAGATAAAATATTTTAAAGACATAAGTAAGATATGCTAGAATTCTTCCACATTCAGTAATATTATTATTAATATTATTATATGTTCTTGGAATTGTCACTCAGGTTTACGACATGGAGCTGGGTGAAGAATTCTATCTTCCGCAAAATAAGAAGGAAAGCAGACAAATAGCCCCAGAGCTATCGGATCTTGTCATTTACTGTCAAGCTGTAAAGTTCCCTGGTAAGTACGCTGCCCTGTTTTATTGCTCTAAGCTTTCTAATTCTTGGAGACATCATGTTTATGTTTTGAATTAGTTTGAAGTAGTCGAGGAGGTTCGTTCTTGGTGATTTGATAGTCTTCCTAATAACAGCTCCTGGCTGAGAAGCAGTATTCATAAATTATGTGACTACATACTGTTTGTCATATTAAAATGTTTACAAAAGTGAAATTTGCCAGTCTTCACAACTTAGACAACTGTTTCAGGGCCAAATGCCAGATGACAGAAAGCTTCATCTTAAGAGCTCTGAGTTTCCATGTAAGGACCTAGTGAATTAGGAAGGAAAATATCCTTAAGACCTTGAAGGAACATTTCTTTAAATGACCTCAGTTTAGAGTGTTTCACCTTTGCCTACACTGCATCATCTGTTCTTCCCTAGGGGGACAGGAGAGAAGCCTTTTCATGGGTTGGGTGAGAACAGCTGATTGCACACTTACAGTCTTCATGGAAGGAGTTAAGGAAATAGGAGTATCTTCATCTGTACAGTAGGAAGAATAATGTTTGCAGAGAAAAGGAGAGGGACTAACTGAAGAGACCACCAATAGTTACTTGTTCAGTACTGAAATGTGAGGTTGGGTATATTTTGGCTCACACTGTATACATAAATACTTTTAAATTGGGAATTTATTGTTTATTGATGTGTTTAATGTTTTGAATGAAAAATCATCCTTAAGACCTTGAAGGACTCTGTGGAATAGTTAACAATTCTGCCAAAGCGTGATCTTATACAAATAGAACTATAATCAGATTAGAGAAGCTAACCAAACATAAAATAGTGTCAAATAGGCAAGATAAACATGCTGAAAAATGGACAGACATTCTTTGATAATCCTCTATAACTTTAAGAATTGTAGGTATCATGTGTAAAAATAATGACTTCTAAAAATTCAGATCTGATACTCTTTTTAATGAAATATGCAATGAGATATCTTTCAAATAAAATATTTTCTTTTAAAGAATAATATTCAGGATTAAACAGAGATAGTTTGAGTTGTTCCAAGCATTTTGACACACAGAAAAGTTCTGATGTTCTAAGAAAACTTTGAAATATTTAATTTTTAGTGTAATTTTGGTTATAAAGAAAATACCTGCTTTCCCTATCAGCTTTCTTCCTCTTGCCTTAAAGGGGTCATGAACAGAACAATTAAGAAAATGAGCTTTTTCGCAGATGAACACATGAAGCTGTAGAAATTACTTTTCCAACAAACTTTGTCTCCTTTGAGGCAAATACTGTCTGCTCTGCAAGTAATGTACACTTCCATGACCACCATGCCACTGATTGGATTCCTCTGCTCAGCCAGAGGGCACAGACTTGATGCAATGCCATACTCCAGTATTATCCATTAATGATGGAAGCAGGGCTGGTAGATCCATAACTATGCAGCTCTATTGACTGCATTCCTATCCAACTCAGAAAATGCAAGACTTCTGGAAGTAGGGAGTGCAGAATTCATGTCAGTGTCTAATCAATGGTGTAAATATTTTATTTCTCCTGTCTTCATATATTTTTATTCTGTGTTTACACTTGCTTATGTCTCTGAATGTTAATCACTGATTTGTGACTATAAAACAGGACAAGGACCGTTATGCTCACTTATCCTAACCTACTGAGTAACACAGACTTCCCTTAGCATTCCCTGGTCAAAACAGAATTTATCATGTGGAGAAAATAACATTTCTTGTTTATAAAATCTATGTTAACAAGGAACCCACCACAGCTCTTGTTGTTTCCATGCTTTCTGACCCTTACGGTCTGTTGGATATCATCATACCTCTATCTGAGAGGGTGAAGGTCTATTCTCTGGGGTGTGCCACGGTGAGGGCAGTGAGCACAGTACTGCTGTAACCCACTGGCACACAGCTCGTTGCCTTGGTGCTGAGGATCCTTACACAATGAGTACAGAAATTGAGTACATAAAAGCAGAATTTGCACAATCAAGTGGAGAGAGCAGGGAGTCACCTGAGCTAACTGGCATGAAGTTCAGGCACCGTCTCCATTGTATCAGACCATCTGCCCTTTGGTATCACTTTTCAAGAAATTAGAGTGAATATAAAAAGAGGCACCTTACATACATACAAAAATGCTTTAAATTCTTTTTCAAGATTTTCAAACCTGCAGACTGTCTGTTGGTCTGAAACGTGGTGAAAAGGTGGGAATTACAGTTTAACCTCTTCTGTCAGTATGATTAGAATAAGAAGGGCAGGGAAGTTTGCAGTTCCTCTGGATTAAAAAATCTGAAAGCAGTAAAGCAGTGTGCCTACATCTAAAATGAGAGACAGGCATTAATCTCTGTAAGTCAAAGAACACAGCATAGGGTTATAGAGAAATACAAAACATTCAATCCATCATTCTGGTAGTATAGCAGGATCTGTGTACAGTATGGTGGGATCAAAGCTGGTCCTACTTTGACCAGAGAGGTGGACCAGATTACTTCCCTATCCTTGTCAACCTCCATTATTTTGCAATTTTATGATTCTATGAAGAGGTGAAGCTGTATTTTGGAGTCAAGTTTAAATTGGAGAGCAAAATGGTGCTTGCCTCTGGGAAGAGATATGTCACATGCAAAGCACGACCATGGGAGAGACTGAAAGAAAACTCCCAGCTGCAGCTTACCCCCGTCACGTTGGGTTCTGTCAGCCCGGGTTTTGCATTGACTCTCTGGTGATTTATGAGGTTAGCTTGTTTCCTCAGTGACTATCTCCACAGCAGGATTTTGAAACCTGGATCTTCCTTGCCAAATCCATTTGATCCATTGAAAACTGGGATTAAATAGTGCTGCAAGCACTCCATTCATAACTCTTCATTCTTCTAGTCAGTTCATATTCCTTCATCTCAGTTTCTATCATCTTCTGTGGTTTATGTGTATGCTTTGGCCCAAAGAGACAGTACATCTCCAATGCTGAAAACATTTTTGTATATCCTAAATTTTACTAATCCAAGTAGTTCCATTGAAACTATCTGCATATTTTTACTAAGTACATGTACACATGCCATAAAGATTGAGAGCTGAAAATTTACAGCTGTGGACAGACTTCAGTAGAAAAGAAGCCAATATATGCTCTTTGTGATTTACTATTCGAAATAGTATTAAATCCAGAACTGTCTTTAGACAGGTGTGAATTGATGTGAATTAATGAGGAATGTTTTAGGAGTCACAGTTAGGCAAATAACAGTGTTTGCTCTGTTATATTCTATATCACAAATACATCTTGGGTCTCTGAGACCAT
This sequence comes from Pachyramphus minor, assembly GCA_013397135.1. Classification (NCBI taxonomy): domain Eukaryota; kingdom Metazoa; phylum Chordata; class Aves; order Passeriformes; family Tyrannidae; genus Pachyramphus; species Pachyramphus minor. The sequence continues at coordinate 631,714 of VYXB01008291.1, read as the reverse complement.
CCCACACCTCACTGCTCTGGGCAAAATAACTATTGTGCATTTTGACTTTAACTTACTTTAATTTTGTCTGTCCTGTGCTCTCTCCAAATCAACAGCAAGAAACTGACCTTAAGTGGGATTGAGTCTGTTTACTTCACAGGGATTTAAGTTGTGATTTTAATGACTATGTTTCTAGAATGCACAAGTTTGAATAACAGCTTATACTAGAGCTTTTCACCTCCACTTCTAGTACATATAGGCCAGTAAATGTGTAATGGATTTTACCCACCTAACTGTATTTCCCAACATTGAAATACTAATAAACAGAAGAAGATAACTCTGAAAATGTCTTGAAGTTAAACTCTTCTATCAGCAGCATTTGGACTTTTTCTTTTATATCTTTAAATCATAGACTTGCATGTATTTAATTATGTGGGTCCTATCCAAGATGAATTCCATGATATTCACTACTGTTTAGATTTATTGCTTCTATAGAAAATATTTTTATTTTTTAAAAAATATTTTAAGGATTAATACATTGGGACTGTTACTGCAGATTTTTTTAGTATTGCTTCATATGAGTTTTTATATACATTATATATACACATACATATATATATTATATATAAAACCATACAAAATATTTACATATATAAAGGCATCTATATATGTAAGGATGTTAAAATTAAATTATGGAGAAAAATACACTCCTTGTTCTGTGTACTATATAACAGGAGTATTCATGCCTTCAAAAATAATGTAAAATATGATGGAAAATGTCATGCCCTCTTGGTCATGTTTTTTGGCTCATTTATTTAACATTTATGGGAACAGGCTTGTCAACTCTAAACCCATCTGGCTCTAGCAGAGGAAAAGAAAGAAAAAGCAGGAAGTCCATTTTTGGCAACAATCCTGGCAGGCTGAGCCCTGGGGAATCAGCTGCTCTTGCCAAAGCATCTGGAAAAGGTAAAGTTAGCATCTTCTTTCACCAGTCATGTGGAATGACTCTGTAATCCAACACATGTACCAGACCAAGTTGTTAAAGATCAAATACTTTGTAATGTGTAAGATGTTGAACTTTGGAATGGCTTTCTGTTAGTGCAGCAGCTATTATAACTGAAGTGTTGAGTGTGGAATGTTAAAATAGGATTACTTGGTCAGAAATATGATGACCCTAGTTCCTAAACAATTCAAGACTAACATACATTTTAAGTGATGTATCTTAAAGTTTATACTTTAAAAAGTATAAATGAATATTTTCAAAGTACAAATGGAAGGCAGAACTGTTGGGCTGGATCCAGAAAAGAATTTTTATAGTCTGAAGCAGGACTTAGTTGCCTAAAATTCAGCGAAGTCCAAATGTGTAATTGTGCAAGTCAGACTCTGCAGGTGATTGTTTGTAAACTGGGAAATTGTGCTTCTGCCTGTGAACAGATGTAAAGAAATACAAAGAAAGTACAGAAAAGGTTCTGGAGACCCAGATCCTCTGCCTTTCAAGTGATTGCCATAAACAGAAAGTTAGAATTGTACCCTTTCTTGAACTTATTTCTGGCTCAGGGAGTGTTGCATTTCTTGCAGCCCAAGGGCATGGCTGCAGCAGACAGGTTAGATTTCCTTTTAGAGGCCAGTGTCCTAAAAATGAAGAAGTCTGCTACCCAGTTCTAAAGTATGTAGCTATTTTGCTGCCTTTGTCCCCTAAGTCTTACAGTCTCTGCAGATTGCCTGTTTGGAGACTTAACAGATGGCTTTCAGTCTTACCTCCCTTCCTCACGTAAAATGTATAAATGGGAAGAAGGGCATTTTATTCCTTTATTATATTCAGGCAGACACCAACTAGATATTTATTTATTTATTTAGCACATCTAATCATGGTATTATTTCAATACTTAAACAATATGTTTCCTCTCATAGGTTGCTCTTTCTCTATAACAAGGAATGTGACATTTACCTTGTGTCATTTTTCCAGAACCACCTTTTTCTGCCATAACTAAAGCACGTACTCCACTAGAAAACATTGACTTTTTGGAATCTCTGGCCCTGCAGCTGTAACTTGAGGGTACTGTTTATCTTCCAGGTCCTTTGGATGTGATGCGGCAAACCTGGGAAGATCCTTGCTCTCCTTACAACTCCCCAGCCTCTCTCAGTGCCATCATCAGGACGCCCAAGTGCTACCACATCTCCTCCCTGAACGAGAATGCTGCCAAGCGGCTGTGCAGGCGCTACTCCCAGAAGCTGATCCAGCACACCACCTGCCAGCTCCTGAGGACCTACCCTGCTGCCACTCGCATCGACTCCTCAAATCCCCATCCACTGATCTTCTGGCTCCATGGGGTACAGCTCGTGGCTCTGAACTACCAAACAGATGGTATGGGTGCATGAACATGTTTTAATGCATTTAAATGTGATATAAGTCATTAAACTGTGAATTTGTATTTGGCGCTTGCTTTTCTGTGCTCTCATGAGAGGATCTTGTCTGTGCACCCCAGCACAAGCAGGTTCATACCACAACAATCTGGTCCTTGGGAGGAGTGATCCCAGAGTTCAGGAGTTTTATGCCAGTGCAGCAGATCCTGTTACAACACAGAAGTGGCTGGACAGCAAGACCTTCCATTTTTATTTTATTGCTGAAGGTTATTTTTTCCCCCCAGTTCAAGAAACTGTTATTCCTTTCTGATAACTTCAAATATAAAAGGGTACTGAACTATTTTTAACTTGAAAGTGCTGCCATGGATGCTGGTTTAATGTTGATCAAAACATTTTTGGACTGTTTGCTATCCTGTCTTGTATCCCTTCACCTTTTCCATGGGGGTTCCATTAGGTCATCTACAAAGCTACATGGTCAGTGCTTTTTTATTCTGCAGTTCAGGGCACATACATAGAAACTTCTCAGAGAAATGGTGTAGGCAAGCCCTACAATTCAATAAAGACAATGGAAAGGAATAGATAAGAAGGAACTGCTCTTACAGTTTTGTATAATGATTGGATAAATTCAATACATAAATTACAACTATCTGTGAAAATCAAGAATGAAATTATAGTACACAACTAAAATAATTTTTTAAAAGATACATAAAACATGGCTTTGTTTTCACTGTTTCAGTTTTGCCATTGTACCATTGCTCTCTGTCAATTTTGGCTGCCTTACTTTCACAGATCTTCCTCTGCAACTTAATGCAGCAATGTTTGAGGCTAATGGTGGCTGTGGATATGTTTTGAAACCTCCAGTTCTGTGGGATAAAAATTGTTCAATGTATCAGCAGTTTTGTCCATTGGAAAGAGATTTTGATAATAAGGAGCCAGCTATATATTCTTTAACAGTAAGTACATTAAAAGGGAATTTCATATAGCCAAACAGATAGAAGTAGACAACATGTAACTACAGTCTTTTAGCCAGCATTACAGTCATGCTTCTAAATGGAAAGATTGAACCTTTAATTGTTGCTTGTACTCCTGAAGGTTAGCATAACTAACAGAAATTGGAGGGGGAAGGAGCAAAGATTTATTTTTATTTTATTTTATTGGCTAGTTTGTATCCATAGTTACTTTCACTGTTTCCTTCACAATATTCATTGAAACCCAGTCCTGAAAGAATTTTCCTTGGTACTACACAACTGTGTAAAATTACACATGTGTCTTGATATTTGACACATTTGTGAACACTTGAGAAGCTACACAAAAAAGCCATTGTAAAAAGCTCTACTGAATCTTTAAAAAAATATTTTAAAAGTTATATAATGTGATATATAATTCATGAATTTGTGACCAAAAAAAAAATATTCTCAGAAGCTAGGAAATTTCTTCCAGGAAATGTGTCAGAGAAATGAGATTCATAAGAATCAGAATTCTCCCAGATGTGGTAGTTGCACACCTAATTCTTGTGTTGCATATGCCAAAGCAATCCAGACGTCAGTGCCATCATCCCAGAGTAATGGAGAAGAAAATGTGGTCCTTTTTGACTACATTACTGGTACATTCTTTCTGGATTAGCTTTCAGATGCTGTGAATGGTTACACTCATGATGTATAGTGTGTTCTTTTCAGAGGAAAAATGCCATAGCAGTGGTGTTGGGCGTGGGGTTAAGGCAGCTCTGCTTCTGAAATTACTGCCCTGGCAATTACAAAAGTAGGGGAGTGTTGTAAATAAATCAGCACGTTAACAAACTGTGCTTAGGAGTGTGCTAAACAATATTTAGCAGACTCATGATGGCAAAAGAATAACTCCACTAATTGGTTTCTCTGTGTACTCCCCGGCTTCAGATTGTGTCTGGACAGAACGTGTGCCCCAGCAACAGCACGGGCAGTCCGTGCATTGAAATTGATGTGCTGGGGATGCCTCTGGACAGCTGCCACTTCCGGACAAAGCCCATTCATCGCAATACTCTCAACCCCATGTGGAATGAACAGTTCCTTTTCCGGGTTCACTTTGAGGATTTGGTCTTTCTCCGGTTCGCAGTTGTTGAAAATAACAGCTCAGCTGTGACAGCTCAGAGAATCATTCCCCTCAAAGCACTAAAGAGAGGTACAGTATAGTTTGTAGTGACACCCTATGCCAAAATGGTCCAGCAGATTCCTGGACTGAATCTGTCCAGAGGGATATTTGTAATCAGCTAGTTGCATTTTTCTAGAGGAGGAAGGGAGCAAATACGAGACTACATACCATGTCCTGGCAGCACAGTGCTGATATAACAGACTCCTTGGGAGCCGGCAGCTGCCCCAGTGAGTTGTAAAAAGTCCGATCCTCTGGTGTTGTGGAGACAGGGGCATCTTACACCTGCACTGATCCTGAGCTGTGCTTGTGAAGTTGTGTTCACCTGGAGACTGGCTGCTCCCTTAAGAAGCATGGAGTGGTTTCACTCCCTGCCTTGTCCTTTGCCCAAGGAACTGCTGTACCAGGTGATCACTGGACAGAGGGGAATTGCATTTCTTGCAGCTGTGGCTGGAGGAGAGTTGAAGGAAGGGTGAAAGAAAGTGAGAGAGATGAGAAAACATCACTAATTCTGTGATACCTGGGAGAGGGAGTTTCCATGTTGCCAGTAGCTCTTTCACGTGTGTTTTGTGTCACTGTAATACCACACAACTCTCTGTGTTGGCACATGAGGAGATCTGGCCAGATATGCATTTTCCCAGTGATAATTTGATCTTGTTTCATTCATATTCTAGTATTTAGATATTTTATGTATGACTATATTGCGTATTTTGGCAAAACAAAGGTAGGCTGCTGCATGAGCCACTCAGCAGTTCATAGCACTTGGGTTACACTGTTGTGCAGCACTAATGCAGTGCTATTACAGTGCCTTAAATCCGATTTGTGTGGCAAATTGTAGCCATTAATACAGTAAATTTGAGTTTTCCATTTATGAGACTTGTGTCCTAGGATGTGGTGAAGTACTTACAGATTTTTCCTCTTTAGGCTACAGACATGTCCAGCTCCATAACCTGCACAATGAAACACTAGAGATTTCCAGTTTGTTCATAAACAGTCGGAGAATGGAAGAAAGTCCCTCTGGAAACACTCTGCCTGCATCCATGGTAATTTAATTTTTTTTTGTGTACGTGAATTACCTGTATTCTTGTAATAATAACAGTCAGAAATGTTCAAAGATGTCAGCCCTTAAACCTGCACATTTTTCAGAAGTACCCTGATGCCTACTTCTTTTTGGCTTTGATAGAAGTAAGATTATCCACCTGGCTAAAACTGTGGGAAGGTAAATCTTTTCAAAGTCTGGCTTCTCTGGTGTATTTAGGTATAGCACAAGAACCCCTGGGCTGGAGAAGTGTGGTTGAGCAGTAAGGTCCAGTGCTGCCTCAAGCATTCCTTTATGCATGAATTGCAAGGAAAGCATTTGAGACCCAAAATAAAAAAAAAAAGCAAATTATCAACAACTTTGGAATAATGAAAATAAAATTGAATTTTATTACAAGAACATAAAGACTGTATTTCCATAAATACACATATGTGTGTGCACGTTTTATATATACAAATATGTATACATACACATATCTAAAAATGCATCTAAAAATGTATTTATGCATGCATAGATGGATGTGAGTTTTTTGTTAATAGCCCTTAATACTAGGTTGTCTGGGTTATTCATGTTTTGGCAACTTTAAACATCTATATTATCATTATGCTGACTACTCAAGCATTAGATAAAACCTGCTGAGCTCCTGTGTGTGCAGATGTGTTGCTGATATTATCCTCCTGTGAATACATGCCAGGCATTTATCTTGGTGAATTACTAGGGCAGAAAGGAAGAACATAAATGGTTTGGAGGTTAAAAGAAAGCTACAGATTTTCACCCAGTAATCTGTATGCTGAATGTAAATAGTCTGAGCTCAGCTACAATGTGTAATGAGTGATGGAGGCCTGCCCTTCACTGGAAAACTTCCTTTTTCTTCTGTTTCTTCAACTTCAAGGTAGAGTGGACTCTTTCGGAGGGTTTGTTGGTGATTTTTTAAATGCCTCGATCTCTGTGTAAGAACCATGTACTACCTTGATAGCTTTGCTCTCTCAAGGTCCTTACAAGTTGTATGTACAGTTTCTTTTAAGCAACCTTTTACATGCCTGTGTAAAAACATTCAGTAACCTGTTGAATGTTGTCTGAACAGTTGTTTAGCCTGGGGGAAAGGAAAGCTGCTGTGACTTACAAAGTGACCGTTCATGGAATTCCAGGCCCGGAACCTTTCACTGTTTTTAATGTAAGTGCGGGGACCACGGCTGCACAGCTGCTCCATCAGGTAACCTTCCTGCTGAATTGGAGATCCAACTGCAGGAATCCACACTAGTATCGTTCTGGACATTAGTTTATCTGCATTTCTCTCATGCAGGGTCGTTGTAGTTCATCACAGCAAGGAGGTGCTGTTAGAAATGTATTGCTGTGGAATTAATTACACTGGAAACACAGAATATAATCAGTGAAATAGATTATCATTTTAGCATATATTCCCTATCACTATTTTAATATTTGGGCATATGCAGATGAGAAAAACAAGCTTTCTGGCCACTGGAGGCAGTGGGCGGTCCTTACAACAAAGGCAAACATTTCTGCAGAATTCTTTGAACTTGAGCACCATAGGAATACAGAGTAAAAGTTAGAGGGCCAAGTTCATGAGTAGAAAAACCAGTTAGCTCAACAGGGATTGTTATTCTAGCAGTGGGAAAAGATTGTACTGTCCTGGGATTATGAATAAATTGTCTAGCCAGCCAAACAGGACAGAAATAAGCTTAAATAGTACTGCCATGTCTGGGATAGTTGAACTGCTTGGCTACGCTAAAGAGAACAGGACATTACCCTGGAGTAAAATATCTGAATAATAAATAGCACATCAGAAAGCCTGCCTGCACTGTCAGAACAGCTTTTGATTCTTAAAGCTTCTGTATTCATTCTCATTTATAACTACTAATTATGCAGTGTTTATATTTAGCATTCTAATTGTTGTGTGTTTATTATGGTCTGTCTTAGCTCTTGGCTACCATAAAAGGCACCGAGTCATGTGCTGCAGACTATTTTCTGATGGAAGAGAAAAGTTTTATATCTAAAGAAAAGAGTGAATGCAGAAAACCACCATTCCAGAGAGTGATTGGTCCTGAAGAAGGACTAGTGCAGCTTTTGAACAGTTGGTTCCCAGAAGAAGGATATGTTGGAAGGATTATCTTTAAAACCCGAGAGGAAGTAAGTCTGTTTTAGATAAATTGTTATTTACAAAGATAGCTAAAAATAGCTCCTGGGACCAGGAAACAAAAGGGTGCAGTATTTGCTTCACTACTTGGTGAGTAATGTCAATGCTGTGTACATTGTTTAAAAACAAACATAACTCTTGAGTGAGCAAGGACAACTAGACTTCATGCACCTGTGTGGCACTCACTGGACCTCACTCAGCTTTACTATCAGCTGTGTGATGTTTAATCATTATCACTCAGTCACCAGTTCAGTGCCACTACCTCAAGTTTTTAGTGAGAGTTCTAATTTAATGCAAAACTACATTATGCCATGATAAGAAATTAATATAAAGAAAGATAGTAGTTAATACCAAAGGATCATAGATAACAGAACTCCAGACAACCATTATCAATCAGGTTGGATGTCAGCAACTTCTTATCTGTCTAGAAAAATAAGAAATAATTTTAATATTAAAGAATAAGTCTAAAAGGATAGAATAAGTCTAACAGGATCACAAAGGATAATTAAATTATTAATTATAACAAAAAATAATGAAGTAGGTGATTTCTTTTATTTAAAGGAGGAAAATGGACTGATTGCTTCAGTTTAAACTGTGAGCAAAGCATCTACAGCCTGAAAGTATGCTAGTGCCCAGGCTTATGAGAGGAAAAAAAAAGCAGCAGAAAGACACCTAATGATCTCCTTTTTGGACATACTTTCTTTGGTCAATTCAAATTGGCCTACACAAATGCTTGCTTAGCACACAGATTTTACATACACAAATGACAGAGATCCTCTGAGATACTTTAAAGTAAAAAAATCTATTTTTGATTATTTTGATAGGACTTTTGATAAAACTTCAATTTGACAAAGTACCATTAAATTACACAAGTCCACTTTTTGTTTTCCTTTATTTCTAACATTTGGCAAAAAAAATTACAAAAAGTTACAATATAGAAATTTGTTTGTGGAAATAGTAACCTACCAAATTCTGTTGACTGCAACACTGACTTTATCAGTGTACACCATCACACATGTCACTGCCAAGCCCCATTCTTTTAGAAAACAGGGGTTAAAATCTGTCTTAGCTCATGTGAAAATTAAGCTGTAGTGTTGTCCTGTGATGCAAGTACCCCAAAGCATTATCTGTAATTTTCAGCCTATCTGCAGATAAAAGCACCTCAGAGCTTGGCACTGGTAATGAAGCTGCAAATCTGATTGGAAAAACAAGGAGTGAGTCCACTGGAGGGTGTGAAACAGATCCTATGTTTACAGCTTATGAATCCAAGCTATGTCCCAAGGTGTTGGACAGAAATACATTCTCCGAGAGAAGGTGCAGAGAGGAATTCTGTCTTAAAATCTGCAGTAGTCATAGAAAAGGGACAAACAAGCATCCTTCCTCTTGCTCTACACCACAGGAAAATGTTTGCTCAGACTTCTTGCTCTCTAAATACTTTTGGCTTTCCACCATCTCCCATCTTACTGCCACCATTAGATGACAAAACATAAATTTGTGTACATAAGGAAAGAAAGAATTTAAGTGGCTATGCATATGTCTCCATTCATCTACTATGAAAGGTGTTTCAGACACTGATTGTAGAAACACAGGTATTTATTAGCAGTAGCAGCTTTTCAAAACTCCCCTGTAATGCATTTAACAAAATGGAGCTGGGGCTACAGCAGAGCCTCCAATTTCCACATGATAAAAACCTTTTGTGACCACCAGCTATTAGTTACCTCTCTGAAGTAAATGAATTTTGCTCTCATTTATTCTCTCTGTAGAATTTAAACGAGAGAAATATCTTTCAAGAAGCAAAGGAAGAAGCAGCCATCAGCTCCGAGGATGACAGTTTCTTTGTTCAAGTGCACGATGTCTCCCCAGAGCAACCACGCACCGTCATCAAGGCTCCCCGCTTCAGCACGGCTCAGGATGTCATACAGCAGGTGAGCTGCACCTTTCCATGTTAACCTCTGTGGTGGAGGCTGCTTTCACACAAGATAAGGTGGGGTTTGTTCTCAGCACTAGCTGAGGAATCAGTTTAGTAACCTGAATCTGAGGGAATGCCTTTTTTTGTCTTATTTTTTCTCTGCTTTTAAACAGACTCTTTGCAAAGCAAAATACTCCTACAGCATTTTGAGCAATCCAAATCCAAGTGATTATGTGCTCCTGGAAGAGGTGACAAAAGAGCCAACAAACAAAAAGTCCTCAACATCTAAACCATCTCAGAGGATTCTCTCTGACCAAGAGTGTGTGTTTCAGGCCCAAAGCAAATGGAAGGGAGCAGGAAAATTTATCCTGAAGCTCAAAGAACAGGTTCAGGTAAAAGATGCAATACTTTGCAACAGATGTTGTAGAGTGTGTGATCAACTTAATGGGAACCTGCTTTCAATAGGAGGGAGACACAACTGGCACAAGGGCAGGTGGGGAAGACAGACTACAGCAAAAAGCAGATTCCTCTTTTCCCTGAACCTCCCTTACTTTTTCCTTTGCAAAACTGCAAAGTTACATGCAGCAACACAACTCCCTCACAGCCTGCAAATCCAGGACAACCTTTATCTGCTACCAGCTCTCTATTTTTCAAAATCTTCTGGCTGTGCATGCCACGCTTTTCATCATAATAAAGGACCATTCAAATGGGCAGAGCTTAAAAGCTACTGGAATAAAGTCCCCTTTATTCCTGCCCAGTGAAAAAGTTGTTCTGTTGCTTTATCTCAGGCTTCAGAAAATGGCAGGAATGAAGTACATGCCTACTGGGAGAAGGAGCTGTGTTCTGCCTTCCTGCAGACACCACCAATCCATAGCAGCTGTTGCTTTAAAGTAACTGTATTATAAGCACAGATCTTTTTATACAATTTATACCAAATTTGCTAAACATATCTTTGACAAGGCATAATTTTAAATTAATTTATTCAGAACAATGTGTAGGATGTGCTTGCCTGTGAAAGCACAACCATACTGAATTTCAAAAGGAAGGCCTGCTTAGAAATATGTTAGGTGTTTTCGTATTAATTCTGTATTTCACAGCTAACAAGCAGCTGTTAAACCATTTCTATGGTTGTTGGTTTTTTTTTTTGTTTGTTTTTTTTTTTTTTACAGGCAGCACGAGATGACAAAAGAAAAGGCATCTCCTTTACCAGTGAACTGAAGAAGTTGACCAAGTCCAGTAAGCAGTATCGGGGGTTCATGTCGCCCCCGCTGCAGGTGCTGTCGGACAGTCCCCAGAGCAAGGACGAAAGGGCCGCCTGTGGCTTGACCTTCAGTGACATTGTAGAGTAGTCACCCCCTGCCTGAGGTCTGTTCAGGTATGAGACACTGATCCTAACGCTGAGCAATCATTTACGTGATTTACAGAGGATTTTTTTCTCAAAGTTGTAGCTGTTTAAACCAGGGTGAGATACAAGGGACTGACAGAATGATCCATAAAAGCCTTACCCATTGTTGTGTACAGGCACAGTGACAGCAGTAAGGTCTCCAGTCCTATAATGGAGCATTTGCTCCAGTGAATCAGACTGGAGTTTCACTCACAAAACCAAACCAAAATGTTGCATCCTGGTTGATTTTATAGTCTGCATTTTAATGAGAAATGGTGCTTAATTAATGATGTTCTGTTACTCTTTTGCTCTGGGCCAAAGTAAATGGAAGTGACCAGTAGAGCTTTTATTATTTTTTGTTACATGCAGGTAACAAAATCATCAGGACTGGCCATCTCCTTTTTAGCTAAAACAAGTTTACAGTGTTAATTAATTTCTCTCTGTGGGAATTTTGCCAGAAATGTTTAAACATTTATACTATCATTTCTGTATCTCTTCAATTTCTTCCATCTTGCTCGACTTCAAACAACTGAAATACACAACATAAGACTGTCTCATTTATATGGAGATAGTAAGTGCAACTTGTCCAGCAACATACACTAACCAGACATTTGCACAGTGCTGCTACAGCACTGAGACAGCAACTGGGAAGTTACAGCTCATTGCAAATGAAGAACTCTTTCTCAGTGTTGATAATCCCATCTCACTGATGGCTAACTTAATATTACCTTTTTCTTTCTGCATACACCTAAATTATTAAAGCATTATTTGGCATGTACTGTCATACTACTGCTAAGTAATTAAATTAACAGAGTTCAAGTAATGTTTTCATTTGCAAGGTATTTAAAATATGAAGGGATAAATTTGACACCTTATTTCTTGGCTACTATATCTGAATTCAAGGAAAGCAAAGTAAATTATGGGAAGAGCCTGGTCAGGTTCCCTCTTCTGCATTTGTTCTTTCTTTCTTTTAAAACTGGAATTTACATGACTGAATCCTTCTGCAGTGCCTTTGAAGGATCCTGCTGTGGACTGGTCAACAATTGTGTGCCCTGTGTTACAGATGCCTAATCGAGGCAATGCTGCTGGATTAACATCCAGAATCTGGGAATCCTAAATGGGATACTGTAGATTGGAAAGATGCCTGTCAGCTATCAGAAGATTCTGCTCTTCCCGTATCTTCACATCTGCAGATTCTCCATAGGCGGATGGAGAAGTTTTCTTGGACTGCATGTTGTAAACAAACATGTGTCATCACCCTCCCCTTTTTAAACAAAAGATAATTTTAGCTCGTTGCCTCTAAGGAAACTGAAGGCAGAGAACCAGAGTGTTCTTTTATGTGTATTATTTTAAAATAACGCACTTTTACCTGAAGATTTCTGTTAAACACTGTGTTAAGTGATTGTAAAGAGATTTAAATATACTGTAACTTCCTTTGCATAGACACAAAACAGTCAAAATTATTTATGGTGTATCTACTTTAACAAAATAATGTACAATAGCTAAGCACACCTAACTGGTAGTGAGACTTTGACAAGCAACAACATTTTCTTCTTATAAATTCTTGTTTTCCAGGCTTGTGTTTAAAGAAAGAATATTTATTGTCATGTTCCAAAGTACATGCCATTGTATAATATATTTATCATATACTACTTTTTAGAAAATGCAGATTTTTACCTCTCTCTGGATTTAGATGTTTGAACTTCTATGGTTGTTTCTTTTCAGCACAAGATGTTTTAATACCTAAAACTGACCAAATTCAAAGCAATGCATTGATAACTGTAATTAACAGTTCAAAATTTTGAATTCAAATACATTTTTCTATACAGTCAGAAACGTCTTTTTACTTGTCTGTTAAAGAGAGTATACAGAATCTCTACACCATAACTCTTGACATTTTTGTTTACATAGAAACACTGTTGTGAAGTTTTACGTTTGCTGAATTCATCTTTTGATACGTAAGTAAATTAGTTGTGCTAGTCTTTTTTTTAATTTCCATGGGAGTTACTGATGTGTTTAGTTACCTACAACAATCCATACCGAGTTACAGGGGCACAAATTAAACAACTGCTGGAATCAGCAATCCCTTTGATCTCCCACAAGAAATGTGTCTGTGGCGAACAAATTGCTCTGCACACGTTTTTGTCTCACTAAAGCAATCCCTAAACAAGAGAGAGAAGTAACAGGCAGTAGTCTCATGACAACTGATGCCCCCCTATTAATTATAAAATGAAATAGAAGAAAGAAAAGTCATTAACTTTCATATAAACAAGCAGACAGAACCTGCATTCTGTCACCAGAAACTATGAAGTCTTTCACTATACACTACAGAAAATGCCTCTAAAGTAGCTATTACCAAAGCAAAAAAGTGCCCTCTTGAGGTCATTTCCAGCTATCAGGAAAAATAACCACAGGCATACAAAAAAAGTCAAATTTCCTGGTGGCATATCCTCACAGAGGCCATTACCCTGTTGTAGTATTTTCATTAATGTTCACATATCACTTAATTTCAAGTTTAGGTATTGGTAAGTATCCAGGTAACTTTTGTTGGTGAAACATGGCACACTTTGGGGTGAATTTGGAAAAGAATTACAATACCCTTCCTTTTGTTGGGTCCAAGTTTCCTGACAGTGAAAATACACCACCACCTGAAGCATTAAATCGGGGTGGTTAACTTTTTTGAAAGCTCAGTTAAGGAGCTTTGTGTGCTGAGTTATTATGCTAATAGGAAATTTTATTCTGCTTAGCCACAGGTTTTATTTCTGCAGGAATATTTGTCCACACTCTCCTGTGACAAGACTGAGAAAATAACTTTGTCCTTTTCTGTGCTTCTGGCTGGGCATGGACATCAATTAGGAAAATACATTTTTACTTTACAAACTATTTACAGGAAGCAGCTTCCAGGATAAAGTTTGAAAGAAAGGAATGCAAATAATCAACACCTTCCAGAACCACGCTGTCTCTGAGCAGTAGCAGGCCTTGCGCTGAACAGTTTACCGGTGGAAATCTCATGCTCCATTCCCTAATGGCAAAAATACAGAAGCATTTTATTCTGTGCTGTTTAAAAAACTGCTACTCTCTTACCAAGTTCTCAACTTCTCCCTGCTTGCTGCTTGCAGTGGTGTTATGGTATGGGATGAAAGATGGGCAGTCACAGCTCCTGCCTGCATCATTCCTGCTCCATCTGTAGGAACTGGGGCACACCAGGAGCTACCTCCTCTACTGCCTGAAGGGTTTCTTGTTTCCACCTTACTGATACCAAATTATACCGGTTAGAAGACTAAAAAGTACTATCTCGGTTTTATTTTTTTTTAAACCTAGTCACATTATTTTCTTGCTACAAATATTAGGTGAATACAAGGTGAAGTGTCTCAATAGCCACATTTAGAAAGTTGTCTGCTTCTAGAAATCACATGCTTTTGAGATTTAGAGACTTCAACTTGGAAATACCTGAATATTCCAGGAACACTTTCTCTTACATTCATAGTTTATTTTCAAAGAAGACCTTGCTGATAGCTTTACATTTCAGTGAAAGGCTGAGTCTACAGCTTCTGAAATTGAACTGTCTGCTCTGCTCTAGCTCCTTGAATGTTTCAATTAGCATTTGGTTTTTAATCACTGTCAGTTATTATTCCACTATAAAACTCAGTTTACTGTTAGGGTAGCCCACTAAGTGTACCAACAATGGCATTTTTTTCCTGTCTGTGATAAATGTTTTGCAACTTAAATAGCGATAGACATTTGGCAGAGTTAGCAAATTAAACACAAAATAAATAGCAGTAAATAGATTTTTGCTCCAATAGATGTATAGGCTCTTTCAGAATGACTTAGTTGTACAGTTGTCTTTCTCTGCCTCTTAAAGCATGTCAAAGTATTCTGACAGTGCAACATCACTATGTGCCAGTCTCTTTATGTTTGGAAACTATGAAAAATGAACAATTTCAAAATTTTCCACCTGGACTATCTTCTCTCTGCTGACTTGAAGAATAAACCTGTATTTGTATATGTTGTAAAAAAAATAAATGGTTTAAGATGTTCACTCTTTGCTTTTGCCTTCCCGAACTGACCAAAGTATTTGCAAATTGCCCCCTTGGAATTTTTCAGATCTTAAATCACATCCATATTTGCGAACACTTAACAACTAAAAAGAACTATTCAAAAGCTATGGGAATCACAACGTAAACAGAGAGAAACACATGTATAAACATCAGTATTATGTATGCAGTTTTGTAATCTACATAGTAAAATAGGAATTTTCTAATCCATTAATACACAGATGTCTATTCTAAAAATGTTTGTGAATTTATGTTTAACTATTTGAAAGTTGGTGAATTAGTGTGATTAATACTAAAAACGCGTCTTAAAAGAAAAAAAGAAAGTTACTTTTAAAACTATCTAAGAACCATAAATCAGGATAAAGAACTAAATACCCTAGAGAAAAAGCTGTTTTCTGACTTGAATGAAAGCTTTGAAAAACTTACCCATATATCATATCACATCAGAGACTAAACACTTAAAAAATATGTTAGCTGAGCTGTCAGCTAGGGACAGCCCACCACACTCCCCTGTAGAATGGAATTCACATAAAGACAATACTCACCTTTTAATTAATTAATATATTTCACTTACTGTTTGCAAAGCCAACAAACAGCTGAAAATGGATTCTAAAACAACCAGGCAATAACTTATATGGGGAAGCAGGAGAAAATTACTTCCAAGATAAAAAGATAAATATTTACATTCTTACCTTGTATTTGTCCATCATTCTTGACAGCAGTGGTTCATTGAAGACACCACAGTAGAGCATTCAGTCATTATGACAGTTTAAAACTGAAATCCAGTATTCTCAATTTGCCAATACCAAGATTCACAAGAGGAAAAACCCCCACTAAATGCAAAATCATTTCAAGGTGAGATAAATGGTTAGAAGACATCAAAAGAAAAAAATGCAACAGAAAAAAAATACGTATTCCAAATCTCCAAGTAATGTAGACATCAAAGAAGTCAATATTGTTAACATATTCAAAATATTTATTAATTTATCAACAGAACCATTGAGTTCTTAGAAACACATCTGTCTATATTCTGTTATAAAAATCAGAAAATATATAAACAAGAATACAATCATGCATGGTTGCAAACAATTTTTAAATAGCATTTTTTTGTATCTTTTTAAATTACTGATGTGACTGTTCACTGTGGTTCCCCCACCCTGCAAACACGGGCTCCATAGTTAAGTGAACAGGCTTGTAACTCTCTGTGAAAAACTGCTGTTACATTTTTATGTGTTTCTATATTCAAACAAAAGCCTACTTGTATTCCTTTAATAATGAGTGGAAATATTTTTCAGCCAATCTTTTTCCATAATTAAGAAACCAACTGAAGTTGAGTAACAGGTACATTTATGACAAAGATGTTTCCTTCAAGTGTTTAGCAAAATCCAAGGATATGGGAACAACAGTCTCACTGATGTGTTGTTGAAGCTGCTTGTTTAGCTCTTCATCTACAAATGAATCCATTTGTGAGAATGTATCCTGAAAATTACAAAATATTAGTTGCATTACTCAGCGAGGCCAGTATGTGTTTTCCATGCATAGCTTAAATTAGCAGTCCTGTTACTCTCCCCTGCCTCCAGTCACCTAGACTAGACCTATGGAGCCTGCAGCTTAGTAAGCTTAGGCCTGCCAGTAAGTTTCCCTTGGCTTGCAAGGAAGTGATGTGTCAGTCCTTCATAAGCTCGTGGTTTTGGTGGTTTTTTTTTTTTTGTTTTGTGGTAAACTGGGCTTTGGAATATTACCTACTACACACAGCCACAGCTTCCAGCTCTGGAGGTGTTTACACACTGCTTCCTGTTCAACACACCTTAGAAACAGGAATTAGGCACTGTTTGGTGAGAACACTTATATATATGAATTAAGCATCTCTGATTAAAAGGCCAGTGAAAGCAACGATGCTCACAGTAGAGGCTGTGAGTCGGAAAGGAATGCCCTGACCCTTCTGCCTCCAGCCAGAGCTGGAGCCTTCCACTCTTTCCTGGTGCTCAGATGAGGAATTATGATCACACACATGATTTAAACTTCCCCGGTAAAGTCCTAGCACTCACACAGTCAAGTACATTGTGCACTCAAGGACAAATGAGATCCTCTCTTCAGTAGTGCATGGGACTTCAATTTGGAGCTTCTACCAACACCAGGGAGGTGCTGACAATGGCAGTGTGGCACACACAGGATATGCAGGACACAGAGGGTAAAACTTAGATACTACCAAAGTTTGTTAAATGAGCCCAACAACCAGAAAGCAGGCAAAGCCCCAGGGTAATTTCCCCAGTTATGTCCATTATAACCACCTATGGACAGTTTTTTCTCCCTTATTTTCCTCTTCCTTTGTTTCTGCTACCTTAAAAAGCTTGTGCGTTTCCTTGTTCAAGCACTACAACTCAAATCTCTCTCCTATCTGCTGTTCCCAGCCTTGCTCTGTCAGAGGTGCTAATATAACTCCCCAGCAGGACAGACACTTCAAGAAGTCATTGTAAAAAGCTGGAATAAGTAAGTACAAACACATTTTCAGCAGTCACTTCTCTAAAATGGAAAAAAAACCCTGTGCTTTCAAGGCTTCAGCTGACATTACTGAGTTACAAAGTGGTGCACTGACAAGGTTAAAAGGTTGTAATGTTTTCATTAGGAAGAAAGAAAATTATCACTATTTAAAGGACACTCCTCACTGGACATTTAATGGAAGCTGGCATCTGGAACAGTGCTGAGGACATAAAAACTGTTTCCTCATTTCTCATCTTTATGCATTAACTCTTTGTTCCCCTCAAATTTACACTTTAAAGCTACAGTGACACTAATAGGGATCAGTGTCCCTCTACATGCTGAATCAAAGGCTCTGGAAATCCAGCTGTCCTGCCAACTACCCGCACTGGGGAAAGAGCTGGGTTTTTATTACTGCTTTTTGAACAAACATTGGTTCATCATTACAGAAAAAGGCCAAGAAATCTGCACTGAACCACTGCACAGTGCAAAATAACAGCTTCCATATTCATCTTGCTGCATTAACTGAAGCTGTGGGAGGTGGAACTATTTATACAGCTACTTTTCCTTCTTTATAGACAGGCCTATCTTACACCAGTTAAAAGAAATACTTGATATGCAAAGTACAGAAACCAGAAAGCCAAACTGAGTGTGCCAATGCCTGGGCACTGCACAGTGAGCCAGCAGATACAGGTTATTTTTGTACATCATGTGGTTAAAAAAGGACACAGAGACAAGATGGTACCTTTTTTCTGGGTGTTACTGATGCAACAGGAGGATTAAAGGTCATTCCTTTCATGCTGTATGCCTCAAAAAGTTCTATAGCAGACCTACAGCAAAATCCACAGTGAAAGAAAAATGGCATTAGACAGATACATCTTCAGCTGATATATCAACAACTTAAGGGCAGCTTCTCACACACACCACTCTCACCCTCCACCACACTTTAAAAGAACTCAGACTAATAAGCATCACCTGGAAAAGATCAGAAGCCAACAGCTGGGAAACAATGCAAGTCAAGTAAGTAAAATGTGTCAAAAAAACCTCAGTTGGGGGAGACAAGAAAACTGTTCTGTTGGCTTGCCAGAGCTCCAAGCACTTACTGCTTAATCTCTACATATTTAATAAAGGAAAGTAAAAGGCAGAAAAAGATTATCTAGCTGACACAATCTGCTAGAATTTCCAACAGTTCCTTACCAAAGAGTTTTATGAAAACTAAGCATCCATGGGAGAACAGGGAAGACCATCATATGAGAAAAGAACTGAGGAAAAGAGTCTGTGGTCAGTTTTTTCAACGGCAGGAAGAAACTACGGGTTTCCACAGGGTCTGTTCCAGGATCTGTACTTTCCAACATGTTTAAAGATGAGTGAGTTGGAGAGTACCAAGTTATTTGTGGTAGTACAAATGAGCTCCATGTGAAGAACTTCAGATAGTCTGTATGAGATGATCAGTAAAATGGCAAATGAAATTTAGTATTGGAAAAAGAAATCAATCTCAGCTTTACATAAACACAATAAGCTCTGAGCTGACCACTATCACTTAAAGAAAAAAATCTTGTTGTTATGACAGATACTTTTATAGAGTTGTGACCTTAATGCTGGTTGGAGTTGAAAAGAAACAGAGAACACAACAGAAATTAGTTACATCAGTGTATAAACCCACAGATCATCCACATCTCAAATACTGCAACTGAGTCTCCAATTTCCTCATCTTGAAATGCTTAAGTTGGTAAAAGTACAGGAATATGCAACAAAGATGAGGAAAAGTATGGAACAGCTCCTGTATGAGCTAGATCCCTGGAGCCAGAAGAGACAGTAGATGGAGGGATGATATGATAGAGGGCCTACCAAGTCCTGTGAGGCATGGAAAGAGCATAGAGCAGACTGCTGATTTCATCTCCCTGAGCAAGAACCAGGGGCTGTTAAATGAAGCATACTGGCACCATGTTCAAAACAAAATACAGCAGGTCTTAACCTAAGGAGCTGTGGACTCATGGAACCCTTATCAAACAATGCTGCATTCGCAAAATGTGTGCTTTGGTTCAAGGGACACTGAACAGTCTTGAAAAGAACTCCATGAAGAGACTGGTACTAACAGAAAATGGTATCAGGTCCACGAAATCCACCAGGCTGAGACCAGTCAGAGACCAGGACACTGCTTAGACCATGTCACAGAATCACATAATATTCTGAGTCGGAACGGACCCACAAGGATCAGAGTCCATCTCTTAAGTGAATGGCCCATACAGGGACTGATCCCACAACCTTGGTGTTTTAGCACCATGCTCTAACCAACTGAGCTAACCTCACAGCATGCCTTGTATGTATGCCCTGTTTTTACTTTTCACAAGGCACCTGCTTCCAGCCACTGCCAAAGACAGATGCTAAATTAGATGCTCAGTCTGAACCAGCATGGCTGCTCTCATGTTTTAACATACTATGGACCTCATGCTGCAACTTGGTTTCCAGCTTACGCTGGACAGCCACAGTTCAGTGATCCTGATCCATATTCAGATCAGGGCTGCTGCTGAGGAAATGCAGATATTTTGCTCCCATGGGAAGAAAACACACTGCACTTTGAGATTTTTACCCTTGTCACAGCCTGGCAACAAGTATCAAAAGAAGAAAAAAAAAAAAGGGCAGCCAACATTCTGTACTGGCAGAAGAACAAAGAGTTTGAAGATCAGAATCTTTTAATTTTATGGATAGTTATTTTTAGGAATTCCTTTAATAAAGCATAAGCAACAGCTTCCTTTCAAAGCACTATTTTAAAAAAAACCATCTCTTTGATAACTCACCTTTGGCTGAAATCAAGTGGAAGAGCTCCTGATCCTTCAGTTGGAGCTCCAGCAATAAGGTGAGCTGCAAACTTCTGCACTGTTGGATGATAATGTCTCTGAAAGAAAGGAAGAAAGAAGGCAGTTGATTGAAGGACTAGGGATAATTTATTTATCTATGGATTCTCACATTTATTTCTATCTCTATAAGATGAAACATTCTGTTTTTGTTTTAGATAGAAAAAGCACCTCAAAATCGCTCAGTTTGTGGGGTTAAGTGAATGACAACGCCCAGTCATACACTTACTCACTTGTGCATCATGCTGTGAAGTGACTCTCCACAGTTATTCCAGCTCCTACTCCCAGAAAACAGGAATAAAGGGCCAAGGAAGCCCTCCCCAAGCCCCAAACTCTGACTGGAATGACAGATCAAGGTGTCTGTTCCTCCCTGGATAAGGGCTGGATTTAAAGGGAACTTGACAAATTGAAAAAGCCTCCAAAGGAATCTTATTAAACAACCTGCACTAAGAGCCAGTATTATCATAAGATCATTCCTTCTCTATCACTGTGTTGCTCCTCCTCTTTGTATAGAATAGGCTCACATGGCCCGGATTTGACTTATAAGCCTAAAGACCTCTGTTCTCTATTTGTGTAATGCACATAAACATTTAGCAGCTATTTACTGCTGACCTTTACTTCCCAATTCACTCAGCTACTAACCTGAAGTAAATGCAGCTCCCACAGAGCTGTGTTCTGAGCATTGCAATGCTCTGGTTCATCTAGTTCTGGAAGATAAACTCCACTGCCTTGAGATTCATTATCTAGTAAGAGGTCCATCTTTGGGAACATCTACAACACAAAAGAAAACAACTGAATTGCTTCTATTATACATCCAATTATAACATGATGAAGTCAGTTTCAGGATTCATTCCATGTTGTTCAGTCTCAGCAGCATTTAAGGATACCCTGTTTTCATCACT
Organism: Pachyramphus minor; assembly: GCA_013397135.1. NCBI lineage: Eukaryota > Metazoa > Chordata > Aves > Passeriformes > Tyrannidae > Pachyramphus > Pachyramphus minor. The sequence goes on along the minus strand of VYXB01008291.1, from coordinate 610,473 downwards.
CTTGCTTAAGATGCTTTAAAATATTTTGCATAAAATCAATTTGTCAAAAAATTCAATAACCCTTAGTCATCAAGCTAAAAATTTCAACAAGCAAAACTTACTTGCATGAATACCCTGTTTGTTGCCAATATCCCAACACTGGAATTTGGAAGTACATGAAGAGCAAGTGTGGAAAGTCGCTTTAGGAAAGCAAGAGCTCGTTGCTGGGAAACTTGCTTTCTCCGCTTGGCAAACATAACATCCAGGCACTGGAGCACAATCCCTATATCCTCATTGGTACCACCTCAAAAGCAGAATTTCAGAAAAAGAGTAAACAACCATTTCGTGGAACATACTGTTGAATGCTCTGCTATGAGCTGGAAACTGAGAAACAGCACAAAAGCCAAGAGGTTCAAACACAGCTCTCATGGGATACACACATAAGCATCCACCCTTTTTTGGTAAAAATACTCCAGCTTTGAAGAGAAGAAATGTATCATTGTTTCTGCATATCTCCTTTCTAAGAAAATACTTGTTCCATAAAATGTCTAAACATTAGACACAGCTACTGTTTTAATCCTAAGTGCATCCACTCTATCATCTTCTATAAATTATTAAACAGTGCAAAGATTTAGTCTTTTACCCATCCAGAACTGCAGAGTATTTTTTCTTAACCTTCCTTCGTTAGTGAATACCCATTTATGAAGTTAATTAAAATTATGTTAGTTTCACATTTTAAAAATACATTTTCCTAAACTATTCAACCTCTCAGAATTATTGGAAAATTTAGATTTGAAAATCAGAATGCCAGAAACATAAAAATCAGAAATATGCACCAGAAAATTTTAGAAGATAGACTTACTTTTAAAAATAATTTAAATTTAATATTGGAAAAAGTAGAGATTCCTTCCCTATTAGAGAAAGGATTAGAGAAAAAACTCAGAATTTTTAAATTACCACTGTAAGAAACAATTATAAGGAAGTAAAAATATTTAAACTGAGGACAGGATAAATGCTTATCCAAGACTACATACTCAGCATTTCCTAGTGAAATGACATAATTAGAACCTGTTACCCTGTATTGCAATAATACTTCTAGTACTTGTATTGCAGTAATGCAATGTACAACTTGAGGAAAAAAAGTAGGTTAAACGAGACAGTAATTTTTTCAGAACTCAGATATCTTAAAACAACTGTGGTTATTAGTGCTACATTAAGGCTGTGACACCAAAGCAGCAGAATAAACATTATCAAGGTAAACACTGAAAACAAGGATCTGGAATTACCTGCATGTAGGCTGAACAGTGTCTTGTAAAGATGTGTGTAAAATTTCATCGGATCAATGTTAAGAACATCACCTATTAACATAATCCCAAACGAACACATTTACTCCGTTGATTTATCAGACAACATTAAACAAAAGTTTGTTTTAAAAAAATCTCTTACCTTGACCAGAGAGTATATGAAAAGCACTGAGAATGCAATGAAGACTCTCACGATAGCTTAAACCCTAGAAATACAAAACTGATTAAGTACCTAAAAGAAAGTAATTTTTAGAAAACTGTAATAGAAGCAAACTCAACTTACCCCAGATGCAATAAGAGAATGAAGGACAATCAACAGGTCATCAAAAAATTCCACATTTATGAGATGAGCAAACCTTGAATCAAAGAGATTTTAACTTTTAAGCTAAAGATATTATCTGTGAACTCAGTTCAAAGTATTCTAAATTGCCCAAATCCACACCTTAAAAGCAGCTAAATCAAATGCTTCACGTGAAGCCCCCAACACTTAATCATGGCTTCCCAATAGCTCTAGAGACATGCTCAAGTCCTTCAGGAAGTAATCAGGCAAGATAATGGAATCACATCACACCCTGCTGGGTGTGAACCACATTGATTCCATCATGGGAAATTTCACATCACATTGAAATGGTTTTGGAAATAGCTGAAAACTTCAGCAGAGAAATAAAATAATTACAACTAATTTGTTAGGTACCCATCTTCTCTCACTGCTTATAAACCCCTTTGAAAGTCAAAAATTCTTTTATTGCTTTATGTCTTTTCCAACACACACGAAAGAAGGCAGAGTCAGTTCTTACTTTGCAAGACCTTCTAGCACAGCTGGCAAAAGTGGAGACTTCTGAGCTTTCTTCAAGATTCTAAAGTAAGTTACGAATACAATATTCAAGGTTTCTGTGTGCTGAAGGAAAGAAAACAAAACAAAATACTTAATCATGGAAAACAGACATTTCTACTTCACTTAAACTCAATTGAAAATGATTCTCTCTGTCCAGGCCTGCACTGAGGGTTTCCAAACCAGTCCTGGCTCTGCCATTTCCACTCTTCTTATGCTGAAAAGCTCAAGTCCTGCTCTCCTGCCTCTAACTTTGTCCTCTCACACTCTCCTGGCTAAACAGTCCACACCAGCCAAACTCCTCCTTTGCCTAAAGGCCACTCTGAGAGGCTGATAACACCCATTACATGGTGCCCTATGGAACAGGGCACATGGAGCTCATCTGTCACTGGATTCAGTATCTTTCTGGGCAGAGTGCAGAAGCGAATAGGAATGACTAAGTTGGCCTTCCTGGGCAAACTGAGAGACCTTGGTTTACTAAAACCTAGACCTCTGGTACAGGCAAAATGTTTGTTAGCTGACAACATTCTCTAGAGATATGGACTGCTGAAAGGTTGGAATGGAGGGGAGACACTTGATTGCAAAAGGGTTAGGAACAGCCACTTTGCAAAAACAGGGAAATAATCTCTAAATTACTTACCAACTTCAATTTTTTTTCTTTACTTTCTGATGCTTCTGCTTCCAGGAGTTCTCGTTCTAGTTTTTCTTCTGCTTTCTTCCACTGAAAATACACAGTTGATTTTAAGACAACAGATTAAATGTTTGCAACCAGTCTGGATATCTAGGTTGCAAAAAAAACCAAGAGAGCAAATCTTCCATGCTTGGTGAGTTACGTAAGTCACCCTGTGAAGCTGCTGGGTAACCAGCTTAGATATTCTTATCAGAAACAACCAATCAAAAGCATTATCAACACAGGAAAGAGGAAAAAAAAAGATAGGAAGATAATTAAATTCTCTGTAGAATCTCATAAATGTTCAAGTACAAAGCAAACACTAATCACTGATGCTGAGAGTTAACAATGGCAACAACAGATGTGCAATCATTGCCAGAACAAATTGCTACATAAAGTTGCAGAAGTAGAGCACAAGAAAGCACATGGCATACCTTTCTTTGCATTCTGGAAAGATTCTTTCTTTTCTCTTTGTAAGTCATGAACTTTTTCTTCGGTGCAATGTCTTCAGAATCTTTTTGTAATTCTACTTCCTTAATTCTTAAGTGAAGAAACACTTTTAACACCTATTGTAAAAACAAATTAAATACCATGAAAGGTGATCCACAATATAGGAACAGAAGGTAAAAAATCCTGAATTCCATTCCATTCCACTCCACATCCAGTGGGCTGTGCTAGTCAAAGGTTCTTCTGTTTACTCTCCTCCTGTTCCTTCAGACCTGTATCTCTAATCTCTGCTCCCAGTTCCTTCCCCAGCACTGTCCACTTCTATCCATTCCTCCACTTGCCTCTCACTTCAAGTCTCCCTGTCTGGCTTAAACCACATCTCTGTCAGCATCTGAACTCCCAGTCTCCTTCCCTTGCCCCATACCTCTCTTTCTAACCCTCTGGTTCAGCCTAATCCCAAACTGTCTGTAGTCTGACAGAGTGGGGAAGTTCTGCTTGTCTGTAGCCAGCAGCCATGCTGACTTTGACATTCAAATTTTTTTTCAACCTTTGACAGAAGAATATCGTGAAGTACAACAGAAAGTCTCTTACCTCAGGTCTGACATCGTAATTTCTGCCCCTCACAAGGCCAGAAATGACCTTAACCACACCAAGTGAAGCATAGCCCAACTTGTCTTGTTTAAAGAGCTTCTTAACTGCTTCAAAGCACAGTTCAGAAATCTGAAAAAGCAAATCACACAGATTGTTCTGTAAAGCCAAATCCACAACAACAGCTAGTAGTAGATAATACTCATGGTATTTACTAATTAGAAAGTGGACACAGCCTGTAAAATAGTGAAAAGATGGCCACATGATCTGGATGTTGTGGAATAAAGCTCAGAAATAGATTATTTTTCAAGCAAAACAAGAACTCTTTCTCTAACCAGAAAAATCACTTACCACTTTTGATCGATCATTCATGAGCGGAACAATGAGAACAATAATGTTATTGTGGAAGTTGAAGTGAGGAAGGGCCACAAGCAGCTCACACAAACACTTCACTGCTACCTCTGCCAGACCTTTATATGCCTTTAATGAGATGACGTTGCTTTTCTTCAACTTCCTTTGCTTCCAATCTGCACAAAACATTATTAATTTTTTTAGTGATTACTGTTCAGAATGATGGGAAGCTCATAAATATTTAAATTTTTAGTGATTGCAGGCATTCTCCTACATGCAAGTACTATCTCAAAGACAGCAGGTAGCATTCAATCAGAGGGAAACTGATGCTGCAAACAATTTTGCCTGTACCACTAAAACTGGGAAGTGTTGACTGTACCTTTAATTGTTTGTTCCAGATTTTCTAAGTAAAATTTATACTGGCTCACAAGGCCTTCTTCAAATTCTCTCAGTTTCTGAGTTTCTTTTTTAACCTGTAAACATAATAGAAATGAAATTTAATTTGGAAAGCTAAATACTGAAATTAGCCAATGGTGGAAAAAAATGTTTAAAACAAATATCAGATATCTAAGTAGTTTTTCCTTCTAGACAGACATTACTAGAAATATATTAAAAAATATTTCTGTTTTCTTCTACGCTTGTGCTCAGAGAGCCTTTTCCAACTAGGCCTATTTCATTTATAGAGATTGAAGTAAAATTATCAACTAGATGTTATTTTAGCACCATGACTCTAAACTGCACTAAACCTACAGTCAAGAAACCTTCTAAAGAATTGATTAAAAACAAGCTGCAGAAAATAAGTTACTCTGCATTTCTTCAGTAAATTGTTGAACATATTTCAAAGAAATCTATGCCAGTTAGGTGACAAGTTGCATAATTTGTTTTCTTTCTAATTCTCTTCAGTGTGGGACCTTACTTCAAGGTTTATGAGAAAGGTCACCCAGGTTTGGTATGCTACTTTCATATACTAGTTTTCCTCTCCATTACCACCAGCATGTCACCTACTCACTGAAGGAAGTACGTAAGAATTAAAGGTTCAAATAAAAGACCTCTGCTCCTGAAAGTGTCACAGCTTCAGACCTTCCACAAGTACTTGTGTATTTGTCACCCTTTGCTCAGAACTATAAATTCATATTAAACAAGAACAATGTTCGTATTTGGCACAACTGAAAAAATTCTGAAATACTCACAATACCCTATAAATAAACTTGATATTTTACCTTGGTAGCCTTTTCTGCTTCAGTCAGAGGCCGAATTTTGTAAGAAGGCACAATATCTTTGAATATCTCCATCAAAGAAACCATGACCAGCTTCCGAACAATCACGGCCACATTAGGATCCTGTTCCATCAGCATGGCACGCAGCTCCTTCAACTTTTTAATCTAGTTAAAGAAAACAGGCAGAAAAAAACAGCTGAAGATCAACTACAAGCACATGTACATTAACTCAGCAGTTGCTCAGACTCTATTTAGCATTGCATAAAGAGCCAAGAAGTGCCACATGTCCCCCAAAAATTTTAATCTCGGGAATAATCAAACTGTCCTGCTATTATAAACTTGCACAGAATTATAGAAAACTATTAGCATATCCTGAAGCACTAAGAACTATCAGACACAACCCAGAAATCAGAGCTTATATAAGGGTCATGCTTAAGGAACAAGGTAGTTTGGACAGAAAATACCCCAGACAGTATTATTCCTAAAACCACAAGTACTCAGAGAGACAAATTACTCCTAAGCAATCATAGTCACCTAGATCTTCACCTGATTCAAATCCTTTACACCAGCCTATGCAGTTTCACAGTCTGACAGCCCCTGAGGAGCAATACAGCGCTGACCTTTTCCTTGTTCTACCCACTTTTCTTGTGCCTTTGGTACTGTTTGGTCACTTCAGATCTTTATTTCTTGATTTACCACACAACAGAGGCACATGCACATGCCTGTTAAGTAAATACTACGTACATTGTTGTCTGGCTCAGCGAGAATGGCAGATGCTAAGGCAGCTATGTGCATCTTCCTCTCCTGCAGCTTTTGTTGCCTTTGAGCAGCCATTTCCTCAGGAGTGAGAACAGGCAGGGGCTCCTCAACAAAGTCTGGCACAAAGTGTGACAGTTAGAAAAGAGGGTCAGTGGGAAGTCAGTTAAACACCATATTGCAAACTACAGTTCTAGATACTGCATTTCAGTGGGTGCCGTGTTAACCCCACACACAAGTAACATATGGAGTTCCACAGTCAAAGAAGCTTTAAGAATGACTTTGCTAGAGCTTATATTAACCCAGAGATTAATTTTTGCTCCATTTCAAAATCTTTTGCTTGCAAAAAGAAGTGGACTAAATATTTTTGAATCTGTCCATGGTGTTCTTGAAGTACAGTGGGAACATGGAAACACAACCTATTCCCCCAACTGTGCCAAGAAACCACAGTGCTCTGCAATTTGCAGCAAACTATTCACTATTCATTTTTTCTTTTAAAATACAGTTGTTTTGTTTGTGTTTTCTGAGAATTACTTTGTTATGTCCTTCCTCAACTTCACATTATATTTAGACAATAATGACCCAGAAGTGGCAAAGTTACAACTGCAACTGTTATTTGAAAGTTACTTCTAACTGGATAACTAACTGCAAATCAAAATCTCAATTTCCTGGCATTCTGATGTTGTAAGTAAAAAAATTCAAAGACAAAATAGACATTCAAAAGTCTACACAAGTCTGTGTCCTGAAATGCGTTTCAAAATGATCTCAGACTAATCCACAGAGCCACAGCATATATCCTTTATGTAAGATCAGAACATTCCTTCTTACTAGCAAAGATAGCACAACTGATAAAAGGAACTTCATGAACACATAGTTCCAGGTAAAAAATCAAAATAATTTTAAAGAAAGAGATTCTGAAGCCAGCTATTCTTCAGGTCCTGAGAATTCAAGAGGTAAGAAAGCAAGCTTTGAATAACTGTTATGCTTTCATGGCAAAATGGTAATGAACATATCCAAAAAATCCGAACAAAATACACTTCAACTACAAACTTCCTTAGGGAACAGCAAAGTACTCTTCAGATATGGCAGTGATTTGGAAAAAAAAAAAACAAACACAAAAAAAAACAACACAAAGCAAACAGTGTTTTATTACCCTCTCCTTCCTCTGTTTCTTCTGTACCCTCTTCATCATGTGCAACACTGAGAACTGCAAAAATAAAATGCCCACTGTCAAACATGTAATACTGTGAAATTTTAAAAGAATAAATTATATACTTTTTGGCTACTATATCAGTGCTGGAATCTGTGTCTTACCTGGCTTTTCCACAGTTTGAGGAATAATGCCACTCTTGTCTTTGATGGGGAGCAGATGGATGAGTTCCTTTTCAGGCTCTGTCTGCATTCGTCTTGGCACCTTCTCATATTTCTCAATCACACTTTCATGTTTTCGTTTTTTGACATGAACAGGTTCACTGAAAAACGCAAGGCAAACTAAATGTTATCAGCCACCTAATTAGCCAAGGTGCTGTTTTACTTGCCCCTCCTCCCTCCCTGTGCTCCCCCACAGCACAAGCGGCTGCCCTTGCAGGGCTAAGGCTGATTAAACTCTTAACCCCCAGCAATCCTGCCATGAAGGACTCCACCAGTGAACAAGCAGGACTAGGATCCTCTCACTGGACAAACAGTCCAGAGTTTTCCTTAAGATGTCCCACAGCCTCTCCCTCCCTTACTGTGCCTTGAGTTCCCAGGTGACTCTAAACAAGGATGTGATACTGAGTGGGTCAGTGAACATTTTTATTTACTCTACTACATGTTTACTTTTACCACTATTACTATCACTTTTCTACTCTGCTTACTGGGAAAGGCTGTGTCACACCCCGCTCTCCAGGGACAACAGCAATAACACAGTGTGGTGTACCACCCTTTTGCAGCTATGTTCCTAAACTACACTTTAGTAGATAAGAACATAAGTATCTAGTCTAAGCAAATATGAATATGTAATTTATAAGTGATGTAATAGTTGACAAGCTTTTAAGAATTATTACAGAGTAAAGGAAATTGAAAAAACAAGTTCTCCAGTTTAAGGGAACACTACAAAACGAGGTAAAATCTAGTAAAACAGGTAAAAGAGCAACTACTTCCATTGTTTTTCCACCATTCTAAAAATGGTGGCATAATGAAGGTAAAACACACAACCCTACATCTTGCAAAATGTTGTTAAATAAAAACACAAATAAATTTTGAGTTTTGCAAGACTTTAAACATATGTCACACCCAGTCAGTTTGGGGAGAGGGGAAGGTTTAAAATAAAATTCTTTTAATTCAAGAACTTGCTATGTGGCTACAAGAAACCCTGCAGTAGAGTACAGCACAACTGCAACTTTGGAAATGAAAAGCCATTTATCACTTCCCTTCAAAACTATACTAAATTATTAATTAGTAACTGATTACTGATGTTCATCAGTACTGTTACAGATGATTAGTAACTGATACTGATATTAATCAGCATTAACAAATTAAAACCACCCTAGAGCAGCTAGGCACACATTCATTTTCACACATTCATCAAAAAAGGCAAGTTAAGATTTTCAAAGAATTGTGTAACCAGAAAATTCTGTAGCAGGGTATTTGTAAATACTTACAATTTTATAGTAGGAACACTGTCCTTCTACATACTTCACTACTCTACCCAACACCTTGCTCCAGAAAACTGGTGACAAATGTTTTGTATGAACTCTTTTTTTTCCCCAGCAATTTGCAATGCAATGTGTATAAAGGGCCAAAGTCCAGGGAATGTACTGAATTCTCTATACAGGAAAAAAAGACTGTTTACAGATTAAAGCATTTCTTTCCGTTTGAGAAATGTTTCTCATCTCACAGCCAGGGACCTCACGAGCAGGAGCACTGCAGAAACAGTATCCTGAAGGTCAGGCAGAGCAGGTGAATGTACTGATAGGTGCCAATACATTAATATTGAACGTACCAACAGACCAAGGAAACATTAAACTGGAACTGCAAAGAAACACCAGCCTAAAAGGGACCTCCTGATAGATGTATTGCATTACATATTAATTGCACACGACTGAATTAGTACAAGAAGTAGACATCACAACAGCACTCACTTCGAAGAAAGATCTCTAGTTAAAAAGGATGCTTTTTGGGCCAAATCTTCTATTAATTTTAAGTCATCTTCATCCATCATGTCCAGTGGAAGAGCATCTTCTTCCTCTTCTTCGTATTTTCCAGCTATTTTAGAAGATGACGTTTACAGATTAAGATCCTGTAGGTATATTCAAACTTGAAAATCTAACCCTGCCTAGACTTGTGAGACTATTTTACACCTTACTTCAACCTGGAGCTGACCTTTACATGTCTTTTGTGTTTTCCCAGAACACTGTCCCTCTGACATCCAACAATGATCCCCACAACACATCTCTACCATCTCCAACTGTCAGATCTTGATGCCATAACAACTACACTTTACATTTTTCACAACTCTCCCCTTATTTCAACAAGAACAGCAATTATTCGTACATAGAGAATATTGTTTTCTTGAATTTTACAACACAAAGCAGCAGGATATTTAGTAACACTTATACCTTTTTGCCTACTAAAATAACTTACCAACACCAAACACTTACCAACTTGCTTTTTCTTGGATTCCTCCAATGGAAAAGGCTTTCTAGAAATAGCATCTCTGACAGCCTCCCTTAGCTTCTTTTGTTCTTTTCGATACTTCTTAGCAGCACTCTTCTGCTTGTACTGTTTATTTTTTAATTTGTTGTCAAGTTTTATTTGACTAGTTCTCAGTAACTTGCGAAAGCTTGGAACTCGCTTTCTGTTTTTTCTCTAAGAAACAAACAGAAAAAGACAAGTCACTGACATATTCACAGCCTGTGTGAAATTTATCTCACTGTTTAAGATCTCACTCAGTTCCTCTGTTAAGGGTGAATAACATGTTTCTTCCAAACAGTATCATCAGTTAGTTTCAAATTTACCCAACCATGTTATGGTTTTGAGAAGACAGACCCATGATGAATGTTTTACAGAAACATTGTTTGACAACCTTTTTATTACACCCTCTGTCACTTCTAGACACACGGACACTCGAAGTATGGTAAACAGGTTGTTAAGGTGCAGTTCTTTGTGTGCTCCCAAGCACACTGTTCTCTCTTCAGGATGCCATTGTTCCCCAACACACAGTAAATACTTCAAGGTACAAGGACACAGCCTCGGATAAATGTTCTTCTGCAGCACACTTCCCCATACTGAGCACTGGCTTTCTCCGGCCTGAAACTCTCCCTGACCAGCAGCTGCGCGGACCTGCCTCAGAGCAGCAGGATGCAGGTGTACGAGTTGCAGGTGCCAAAGCTCAGGGAGCCACGGTGGTCGTGGGAAACAGGCCTCAGGGAGAGCCTGGAGGCACAAGACAACACAGGCATCCTATGCTGAGCCAGCAGAACACTCCCAAAGGTGCCCGAGGTGGAAATGCACGCAGTAGGGATTACCTGCTGAAAGCATGGGAAGGCAAGGGCTGTGGAGAGAAGACGGGCACCGAACCTTCACTGGGCTGCCCTGGTGCTGTCCCTCTGCCGGGCACAGTCGGTGCCCCGGCCCGGGGGCAGCTCGGACCCCGCTCGGCTCCTCCCGGTGCCCCCCGCATCGCCAGGGACCCGCCGCCGGCTGTCCCGCTCCTCCATATCCCGAGCAGCCGGTTCCAACCTCCTTCCGTCCCTCGCTTCCGTCAAAATCACCTCCGAGGGACGCGGTAGGAGGCTGCGCTTTGCCGGGACTCCGCCGATACCCGCCCTAGGCACCCCCGCATTGCTCTGCCGGGGCCGCGGCAGCACCGGCTCCCCCTGGGCACGGCTCCCTATCCCGCCCAGCCCCATGTGACGCCCGCGGGAACCCCAGGCTCTG
>VYXB01008291.1:555281-599175 GCA_013397135.1 Pachyramphus minor | reverse complement strand
GCTCGCGGCCCGGCCCCGCCGCCGCCACAGCGACCCCTGGCGGCGGAGGCCGGCGGGGCGCCGAGGGCCGGGGACCACACCCGCCCGAATTAATGAACATTTTAATTAACACCGCAGACGCTGCCGCGCACAGAAATGAGCCCTGTCGGGCCGGAGGAGCTCGAACCGAGCCCAGCTTACCCTCAGCTCCTCGGTGAGGCACCAACACCGCGGCCACCAGCTCTTGGAGCACATTCCAGGGGCATGGAAAAGAAGCACAGCGCACATCTGCTATAAGTTTTATTTACACAGGAATTGTTACTAGTGGTCTTAAAGGAAGGCTTGATCCTTCTATTTACAGTTATATACAGATTTATAGTTGAAAAGTAAGAAAACTGTACAAGATAACACAAAAATATAAGACAAATTGGATCCAATTGAAGTAGTGAATACATAAGTTAAGAAAAATCTGACATTTACATTTCAAATCGTAATGTTATGAGTAGCATATATGTAGTTTTTAAACCAGAAAGCAATGTAAGTTACACCACACTAAATCTTTACCCCAATGATGCAGACTCTGCTTTTAAACACCAGACAACTGGAAGCCTCCTGCACTTAAAAATACATAATGGTAATTTGGACTTGATTTCCAGAGGGACCAATTACAAAACCCACATGTAAGGAATTTATTTACATTAAATATTAGCAGAAATGCATGAAAAGAGTGCAAGTGTTCCTCACCTGCAGTGCTATCCATATTAAATTTCTGTCCCCTACAACCACAGGTTGTACAGCATCTTCGAGAACAAGAAATGTTTGAAAGTAACTGCTGTGACACATACAATACGACCTTACGTCTCAGAGTTAAAAGATGTTAAAGAATTCAGTATCACTAAACCTTTTGGACTTCAGTATTGCACACTAATAAAATACAGTTTCAAAACCAAATCTGTGCCTGCATTATTCCCAAGCATTAAAAGCGGCTGCTTCTTTGATAACACAAAGTCCGCAATAGCTTTGTCATTTTCTAGTGTTCACCATTAAATACAAGTATTTGTTAGTTGGAAATGGCTCGACAAAATAAAACTTCTGGTGGCAAAACCCTTTCACAGAATACCCACTCCCATTTACTCCACAACCAATATACCAAAACAAATGCTTAACACCACTCACTTTGAAAGCTGTACAGTGAAAATAGCAGCCCTGTTCTTACCACTGTTTAAAATTCATATTATTTTTGCTCTAGGTTTGGGCACAATACTTCTACAGTTCCTGAGTTAATTACATTTGCCCAGACTGAAGAATGAAGCTGCAACTTAAAAAAAAAAAAAACAAACAAAAACCAAAAAAAACCACAAAAACCCAAAACACAACCACAATAAGACAATACCCTTTCCCAATTTTTAACCATCTTGCACATAAACATACCAAACCACCTTATTTGGTCCTCAATACTTTCAACTTGGTAATTTTGGAGGTAATGTTTGTACCAAAACATTTGGTTTGGATAGCAGTTTTGGGGCCTTAAGATTTAGCATTTCCCTCATCCCCCCCAAAAAGTGCCTTTGTGGTATTTGTAAAAAAGTTATGCCTCAAAATTTTTTTAAAAGTACCAACAGAAGTTATTACAAATGTTTATTGCATTGAGCTGATTCTTTTAAAGTATTAAATACGAACTCCTTGCTTCTCAGTTTCATAGGTTTTAGTATTCCGTGTGAAAACAAATCTTCCCACAACAAAAACTAATACTGGCAAAAGGGTGAAGATTTCATCAGTTCATTACTCCACTGAGAGCTATGTCATTTTTCCATCTCATTTTCACATTTTCTATAGTGTTTTTTCCACATAAAAGTGATGTGAGAGCTTTTTGTCTTCAAGTGGTTTTCCACATTTTCAATTGATTTTTCAACATTACAAGGATTAGTTTTTCGGTGCTGGGCTATGGTTCTTGTCTCCTTCTTTGTTGTCCTTCATCAGTGAGGCAAATACCTGGCAAAGTAAATTATTTCATGAATGTAAAAAAAGCCAGTCTTATAAAAAGTAGCTATATTAACCCCCACAATATTAGCATGGAGTTTAATTTCTAGAATGAGACACTAGAAAGGAAGTGCCCGTTGCTCCAAAGTCAGACAAGCAGCATAATACAGTCATCAAAAGAAGTGCCCCATATATTCATGTGCTGACATCTCTGATTTTATATAGAGATAGATATATAAGAAACTCACCTGTGCCCATTTCTTGTTACTATTCTGCATCTGAATAGCTGCAATACAACTAAAAAGTTTTTCTGATGTAATATCTTCTGGAAGTTTTGTTAGAAACTGTGCTATATGAATAAAGTCCATCTGCAGGAGAATATCTTCATATAATCGAAGGATTCCTAATCCTGTCCTAAACAAAAATTCTTCTCCATCTCTACAGAAAACATCCCAAACACGACAGGCCAGATCAAGTGGTAATGACTTACTGTAGAGTGTAAAAATCCTACAATTGAGTAAAAAAAAGAAACAGTTATAACTGTAACTTCCTTTAGAAAAATGAAAATACAGCTTCCTGTAAATCTCAGTTATATCAGCTCAGAGTAGGCAGATGACAACTTATTTCGTACACTCTTATTTTTTCCATATTTCAACAACCCACAAGTCTCCAGCTTTTAAAGTCAGACCTTGTACTCTGAAACACATCTCTTCTTATGCCACAGGAAATCCTCCATTTGAATACCATCTCCCTTAGGAAGCTCTGGCTAAAGAAGTTACAAACCTCTTCATACTCTTCATACATATACATACTGTATAATATACAGGTAAGAACTTAAAGAAAGATGATAAATGTATAACTTAACCTTTACCATTTAAGCCATACAGTTTAACAGCTCTGTTCATCATTTGTTTCCTAAATTAAATCTAAAGCCACAAATCATCTCAATGGAGAGCTACATCCCACTAATGTACTAATGATAATTCAATAACTATATTTCTATGACACATTTTTTAAATTTCTATTCACATTAAAAGTCCCAAAAAAATCTAAAGACAGTTGCTGTTCTATTTTTTACTGTGAAGAGTCCAGCAGCATTTTTTTTGCAACACCTATTTTTAAAAGGCATTCATTACACATGAGCAGAGCGCTCAGTCTGCTGTATGTAACATACTGTAGAACTCCTCCCATAAATTTGTAGTGGTTTCTTTGATACAAAGCACAGTGTTCTCTGTTTCCTCATCACTGCTATTGGGAAGTGATTCACGGACCCCAGAACACTCCTTATCACATACTACTCCTCTTCTACTCTCCCATTACAAGGGGAGCTCTGTCTCAAGGTCATCTTTGAAATATATAAATAATAAATATATATTGCTATTTATAATCTATATTATATATTATGAAAATATATAAATATAGAAATAATATAAATCATAATGCAAACATATATAAATAGTAATCTTCATTTCTCTCAAGTAACTGGAAGCAGAATGTTCTACTGCTTTTCACAAGCACTATTTCCACAACATATATACCTCTCTCAACCTGCCTAAGCTCTCAGGACTGCAGCACACTCCTGACTTGACTGTTTATTGTATAGCCTGCTCCTCCTGAGACTTACTGCTTACTGATACGAGATGCATCTCATAGGCAAAAGTTCAGTTGACAATGTTTTTATATTGTTTAATTCCACCCAATTCAATTCACTCTATTGGAATTATGTGGCTTAGGAGTTTCTATATGAAGCTTATCCTTATACACACACATGAACAGACATTCTGTATTTGGCAGCTCTACCACACTTCAAGGATGCATACATTACTGCCTTTCATTGCAGCCACATGATGTAGTTTGGTACTCTCTGGTTTAGAACATTTGTTATTTCAAATTGTTCACTGTATTTTCAAGTTTATCCCTTCTCAAATCAGGTCCTAAATTTCCTCCTCCCTCTGCTTTTAAAGTCTCTATTCATACTATTCTATAGCCATACTTTCTTCAGTAGCTGATTATGCTCATTTCATCAGGTCACTTACAATCAATCATAAGACTACTATGTTGTAGTAGCCTCCTGTCCCCTGCTTATATTACACATAACTGCAGCAACAAGAAAATGAACACACAGGACCCCATGAGTCATTTTTTAACTGAGTACATCCCGGTTAACAAAGTTTGAATCGTGCCAGAGGAACTGTGGTTCCACAAAACCACAATTTCACAAGACCTAGAAAGCTGAGGTACATAAACACCTACCAAATGCCATTTTTTTCTTTATGCTTGATTTCCAGTGCTGAAAAATGTATAGCAAAAACAGAAAAAGTGTTCCAACAGTTCTAAGGTTAGGTTTGCTATGTTCTATGAACTCACCAGTCTATCAAATATATGTCTGGAGTAAGACTGTATGATTTGAAATGAAGAAACAATTTGGGAAGATTTTCTTCAAAAAATACTTCAAAGGCTGCAAAGTATTTCAGCATCTGTAGAGATAGTAAAGCAATTCATAAGAAGTCATCAAAAAATGTTTAGTTGTAAACTAACAGAAACCCCACCAAGAACTGAGGATGTCAACATAGCACAGTGTAACTTCTTAGGATAAGTAAAATTATTAAATGTTCCTAGAGGAAAAATCAAAACAATAGAATTAATTTTATGGATTAGTATGTGGTATTCTCAATTTTGCAGAGAATCAAGGTTAAAGTTCTCCATTTTTTAATAGGACAAAAGGAAGTCATCAATAAATCAACTATGCTTCAAGACAAAAAAATTACAGTTCAAAACCAGAAAACTCTGTGCATACCATGCTGTGATCCACACGGAAAAAGGCCAGCTGGCATGGCTTGTTTAGAAGGTTAGCAAAGGCAATGAAAGCATCTGCCTCTTCCAGATTGAGAATGAGAACAGCAGCAATGAAGGACATTCCTTGTACCTTCAAGTGGGAAAAGCATCAGGCAAACATAGGTGAGTAGGTTCAGTACATCTTATATCTTTGGAAATGGAAACATTTACAGTCTGCAATATATCAAACATCATCACATAACATTTCCAGATGAACAGAAACAACACAGATACATTTTTATGCATGTGAATCAATTCGTTTTCTCAAGAAATAAAATATTTCTTCTGATACTGGTTTTAGGTGCTCAGTGGAAGTTCTGGGAGGTCTCATGATCACAAGTCCTCAGGACTTGAAATGTAAGAAAGCTAAAACCACCCAGGCTGAATGAAGAGCTCGTAAGAGACTCATGGCCTAACTTCATTGTTAAGATATGGGAAAAGCAGTCATGGAGAAAAACTTCACACGTGACAGTTTAGACCCAGACATATGTTGGAATTGAGTCAAAATTCTGTTTCAGAACAGTCAATACACATCTCTCCTCTTGCCAAACAGTATTTGTTCACATATATAAAATTACTTCTAAGTGGTCAGCTACAATGCAGTTTACATTTTTCCATGATTACTCTCTCAAAAACACTTTAGCCTGCAATAAAAAGTGAAGAGCATGATTCTTGTAGTAGTTGTTAAGTGATGATCTGAATACTCATTATACTAAAAATAATTTTACCAATTTCAATTGCAATGATCATTATTCCACCATCTCTAAGCATTCTTGCTGCTGCTTCTCAAAAAAAATACACTCAGCATTTTAACCAACTAGAGAAAAGAATACTGATATGCATCAGAAACAATCCAGCAGCTTTCCATTTTTGTGGGATAAATAGGTGTGGAAATAAGATTACATTAAATTTAATGCCGTATTAACATAAAAAAAGTGTGATGAGAAATATCCAGGCTAGTTGTATTCCTAATGAAAAAGAGAAAGCTTATCCATGAAAAATTACTCATTTGCCTTTTAAAACTCCACCCTGGGAACAAGCAGTCTCAGAACCTGCAGAGTTTATAATCTCACTTAAAGAATATGGGAGAGTCTCCAAAAATGAGGTCACAGATGACAGAATTCAGGCCTAAAAACATTTGAACATGAAAAACCAACTAGTTATTTATGCAGAGTCCCAAGCATATCTGATTTAGGGAGGAAGACACACCCTGCTAAATAATACTTTGTTGCATGGATGAGATTTAAAACTTTTCAAGTGTTTTTGAGCCCAGAAGCATTAGAGCTTGTGAAAGACTTTCCCAGATACCCCCAGAAACAAAAACAGAAAAAAAGGGGAGATGTTAGGTTTAGTTGGTTTGTTCAGGGGGGTTTGACAGTTTTTTATATTTTGCTTGTTTTAAACACATGATGTTTGCTCAAAACTATTTTACCTTCACTGAACTCAGATGTAAGTGATCATTCTGAGTCAGTAAGACACCAGTAAGGAGTTTCTGGATTTTAGGACATGCAGTAGTGAGGCAGAGAGTATCACTGTAGAAATGGTAACAGTGGAAACAACAGTAGGACAGAAGGGGTGAAGTGCTAACTGGAAGTACACTAGCGTGTTTTTGGATTTTTCTGTAGATACTTTGGGTCTGTCAGAATGATAATGCCTTGTGAACACATCCAATTAAAGTTTTTCATGCAAGCCAGATAATATATACATCCTTGACATGCACTACATTTTCAGCTATTTAATTATCTCTAAGAATTACCATCATTGTAACTGCTATCAAATAAGAGCCAAAGTTTAATTATTTTTAAAGTGCTAGTAGCATAAAGTTTAGAGAACCTATTTATTTAATACACTCTAATACATGACATCTTAAGCTTATTTGCCATGTTATAAACATGTTACAAAAAATACTTACATATCCCACATCTGGTCTGTAACACGTATATGCTCCTAAAACACTGTGCAGAAGATCATGATAAGGACCACCCTAATAAAGGGAGAGGGGGGAGGGAGAAAACAAAAAAAAAATTATTTTTTTCCACATAACTTCATACATACAGGAAAGTAACAGGACAGTATTTTAAGATGAAAGAGAGAGAGTGAATTATTGCTTTATTCACATCTAGAAGAATACTGGCTTTTACTCTGAACATTACCATGTATGCTTTTGAGATGTTAAAAGTAACAGACCTATAATCCTATTTACTGATTACCACTGAATGATTTCATAATGGAAAATGAAGATATCTGGTACATATCCAGGGTCAGTCTTTCCTTTTGAGAGACAGTTGGTCTTTCAATTCTTTGTAGCACAAGTCACTGTATTTCAATATTGCATGCTATTTTATATATTATATCATCATAAAGCTGAAAAAGTGTACTAAAATTCATCAAGATTTCTGTAGCATTGGGAATATTCCCATTTCTGCCTGTAGTTTCACCATCATTAATAGGAATGTCATGCAATATATCCAGGAGAAAAAAAAAAAACCTTACAGTCCATCATTAAGTGTCCCTACTTTATTCTGATTTAAAAAACAAACAGAAAACCCCAACAACTTCTAAAAACTGTAATACATTTGGCCAGTTAAGTTTTTTTTTCTTGTTTAACTATTTAGAATCTTAAAGTCGTCATAAGTAAAGTTACAGGAATCTCACCTTCTGGAAAATATACAGGGATGGAAATGTGCGTGATATATCCAACTTAATTAGCTCCAGACTGGCCTCTCGATCAGCAACAGATGCTCCTGCATCTGCAAGCAAAACCACCACTTATTAAGACTGATAAATTTTACAGACTTCAAACTAAAACTGCCATAGACACACAAAGACTTAGCATATAAGGAAAAAAAGTTACTTGGTTTAATTTTTGGAGTGTAGCTTCTACAGTGCTATAATTCAAAAGCTAACACTGTCCACTGATATCTGGTATATGTCAACAACTCCAAAAAGTGAGGTAAACTATCAGTAATTACTACCCATCTACTCATTCTTTTTCAAGTCTATTCAGGCCCAGACTAACCCTCCATTAACTAGAATTTTAACTTTGCCCAACCCAGTCCTCTAAATCCTATTTTCTTTCCTATATTCTGCTGACAGTGAAGTTACTGAGTCTGTTTAAGAGCACAGAGTGAGGGCACTACTCTTGATATAAACATGATCCACTGGAATCTGACTTTACAAATTTTCCATTTCTAATCAGCTCACGTGGTGTGACATTTAAAACAGTAACATTAAAATATACTATGTACACAAGAAGGGAGAAAAAAAGATTAATCATATAATCACAAGAAGCCAACATTTCTCCATCTGCAAAGTTAAGCATATTACTTTATGTCATATATTTCTGAGGTCCCACTGCTGCTGAAGGTAACTAAAGCATAGAGAAACTTCACTGACATCTCCAGAACTGACTACACAGTTGCAATCTGCAGAAGTTACATTACTTCTGACCTCTCAAACTTTCATTTGACTCAGATTTTTCTGTATCCTTAGGACTGGCATTCTTCAAATGGAAGGAAACAATCCAGTGTTCAGTCAAGAACCTCCAGAAATTCAGCTGGCCCTTGAGTTCTCTTTGTCCAATCCTCCACATAGGGACATGATACAAATACTAGTGATAATGTGGTGGAAAAGACAAGGCACTTGGGGAAAAGGATCTTTCAGAGGGCTTAAATCAGACAAGAGCCATCTGGAAAGCAGATGATCAGAGAATTTGATGAATAGGCTAAAAAAAATCTGCTCTGTTAAAGCTGAAAAACAGCGTTTCATTCCTGTCCTCCTAAAACTATGATAGTAGGTCTTTCAGACTTTGCTACAAAAGATTAATAATAAGCAAATTCAGCTTGCTTGCTTTTCAACCATAAATGAAAGTTTTATTACTCTTAAGTCTTCCCTTATTAATACATTTCCCAGAACATCTGACACAATCAAGATGGACCCTTCTCCCTTTCATTCCCATCCAGAACTACTACCTTTCCAAAATAAACAAGTTACCTAAGCTTTCCCTCATGGACAGCCCACACCTCCACAACAAAAGAACAAACAAATCACCACCCCACAAACCAAGACGCATTGCAAATCTGTTTTCTAAGGATAAGCATATTTACAGTCATGTACACACAATTTTTTATAAATTGTTTGTCTCAAGACAAGCTTCAGATGAGTCACAGAGGCAGCCTATGGGAGACCCAAATAATTTAGTCAAAGTTGGCAGTTCTTGAGGACTGGCTAGTGCAAACAAAAACAGTAATGGAAGAGACTATCGCATGGCAGCATTTTAAGAAGTATCTATTAACAGCACAAGGAGTTAATGTTTATAACAAGAATATATCCAACCATAAAAACGTAATTGATACTACTTTTAATAGAAAGAACGCCCACAGGAGACAGCAATATGCCAGTGAAAAAACTCCATTATACACAGAACAGTGCTAATATCCCCTAACAGTGCTATCTTAATAGATTTGGGAGGAAAGGCCATCTGGGCAGCCAAAGAAACCCAAGTGGGATCTGAAATGTGTCACGTTATACATTCTTCACCTCTCAGTTCCACAATCAAAAACAGAATTTTTTTTTCCCAAAATCATGGAAGGGCTACCAACACAAGAACCATCTAAGCAGAGCTAAGCAAGAGCACATCCTGTAACTTAATCCACCATTTCTTCTTTTTACAATTTATCTAATATTTTCATGAGAGCTCAGTCCCAATATTTCAGAGGAGAACATCCATTTGAAAGTAAACTAACACATGCAATATTTTAATGCATCTTTTATTGATACAGTGAATACTGCCAAGCCCCTCGCTCACTGACTTGTTATAAGAAAGCAAACATTTAAGTAGGGAATGACTCAAGAGTACTTTTAACAAGTATTCTAAATGGTGCAATTGCATTGTGAGACTTCCTGCTTTGCAAAATTGAATAGGAGGATGTTGAGCACTCAGGAGAGCTCACCTTCTGTGTCATTCTCAGAATTTGTCTCACTGAAGCTTTTCCATCGTTCCTTAGCTCTCGACAAGAAGATTTCATAAAGTTCTGCGAGACAGCAAAACAAAATCAATCATAAAAAAGGAAATAGTAAGAAAAGCACCCATCCAAGACAAAAGCACACTAATAAGTATTCTTGGCTTTGATTGCTGGGTTTCATCTTAAGTCACTGGGGTCAGAGGGAGAATCTGTTAGATGGTTACTACTAATGACTGGAGTATCACTTTTATAGTACCAATAGTAGTGTGCACTGTATTATGCTTTCTGCCATGGTGAACATGCAAATTATGAAATGATGCCTTGAATAATTCAGATTTTTGTGAATAATTATCAAAATCATTCATTATGAAATAAAGCAATTCCCCTTTTCACACCCTTAAGAAAACAAAGTTAAAATTTCTCAATTTTAAACATAAAAATTATTTTTTGGAGGGGAAGCCCCACCTTAATTCTTACAATACTAAAGTGTTTTCATAAGCAGGTTTTGAACATTATAGCCTTATAAATTATGAAAGCAATGTCTAACTGTAAAACACAGCTGTTCCTAACCTTACAAAATACAATTCTTCACAAAGAAGTACACTGATTTTTTTTTTTTAACGAAAGTTGACATTTTTCTTTGAAAACCATCGATTTAATTTTGCATTAAAATGTGATCTGTTAAGACATACCAGGAGTGATATTTAATTCATTTCCCACAGCTAGACTCCAAACCTTCCCCCGTACACTTGGGGGTAATCCCTGCCACCACAGCTCTCGAACTCTTCGGGTAGCACGCCTAAGATAGGGAAGCAGGGAGAAGAAAAATAAATAAAAAAAAGAAAAAAGGCACATACTGCACATCTTCTCTAAAATCAGTGGACAACTTACAAGCAAAATAACATACCATTTACCAAATCAATATCAATGATCTCTGCTTATGCTAAAGCTCCACTAAAAAATCCCAACACATTAAGCTCCCAGAAAGCACATTTCATGTTGCTCTGTAATGACCTCACACTATATCACAGCAACAAAAACTGACTTCTTGACAACACAGAAAGGAAAAGGAAAATAAGGTATGTGGGTCCTCAGTTTCCAGAGGAGAAACAAGCCACCCTTGCCTCATTTACAGAGTAGAACTTTACTTACATGCCTTCCCAGTTAGGTAGTATTTCATTGACCCAAATCACCATAGCACTAGCGATATTCTCTTCTTGCTTGAAACGCTCTCTCATTATTTTTTTCCTTTTATGTGCTTCTTTAATTTCTGTTAGGCATAACATGTTAATAATTCTGTATTAGTGTATATAAATTATTAGGTAAATAATTCAGCTATTATCCAATTATTTAGATGTCTGAAAGATGAAGGGTAAGTTACAGTTGTGTGTACTATTTCCGTGGATTGTAAGTGTATTTCTCAGGATTTTTTTTAATTTAAGCTAAGTTGTTCAAATACAGTGATTTAGACAAGCAAAAATCTGACTAGACCTCTTTTCTGCAGTACACAGAATGACTAAAAAGCAAGCACATCAGCGCTGTTCTTTCTGTCACGATTTTCATACCACATTCCATCTGAACCTTACTTATTACTTAGACTAATCAGCAGTATTTATAGATAAAATTATTATTTAAAGGTGCAATTCTACATCCATTTTAAAGTTATTCAAATTTTACTGAAGCATCTACCTAAAAGGATTATGTATTTTCTTTTCTGGAAACAGGACCTAAAGACCTGAGACAAAGTCACAATGGTGAACAAGAGAACAATGTTCTGCCTTCTGTTAAAAAAGGATCATTTGTACATCCCTCTTATTAAAAAAGCTAAGTGAAGGACAGAGCAGTGCTATCTTGACATCACTAAGAACCACTGTGACTAGACATTTTCTATTTACGCATGCATTAGACACAACAGCATAAACATGCCATCCCTTGTAAACTGATATGGCAGACCAGCTTCATTAAGTTTTTACTGAAGCTTTGTGTTTGTGGCAACAGTTAATGTAATAAACCAGGGCACACATATGGAAACACTACACATGGTTGAACCTCCAAAGATGCAGTTGTTAAGGAACATGGACCACAGATCACAACTTACAAGATGCACACCACAAGAGCAGAGTGAAATGAATTGTCAGATGCCTTGGATTTCTTATTTCATCTTTCAAAGTTAAAGCTGCCTCAGATCCATAGAGGATCAATCAGTTCAGAAGCTTGTATTTCTGACAACAGCCCAAGTAAAGCACGCAGCACAGATTCCTAAAATAGCATATTCCCTTAATACTAGGCACAAGACTGCAGAAGTCCTTTCAACAACTATTCATAGATTGACACAGTACCAGATGCTACAGATCTGTCTTTTAAATTAAACATATCTAGTGGGAGTAGGAAGGTTCACACAGGTACAGCTGTTTGGAAAAAAATCCAGTTTTCATCTGCCTTCGCACTGAAATTGATCTCAAATTCCTAAGAAACTGGATCTTTAAGCAGTCAACTTTATTATACTTTGGCTCTTAGTGGCAAACTTAGTGGCCAACTGCAGCAACACAGCTTGAAAAAAGAGCTCAAGTACCCAGAAAGTTTCTAGCTGATCATACTACACAAGTGGTTTTTCCTTAAAACATAAATGAAAGGTTAAGCTGCATTCTGAACCTAGTTACATTCATTGTAGTGGAATAAGAAAACAATTTGATAATTGAGTTCTGTTTTAAACTGCCTGCCCCTATATACCAGAGAATAACTCAGATATTAAACAAGAAGTTCTTTAACGTGCATACTCACCTACAAGCCAGAATTTATTTTTGCTGCACAGTTAAAAAGAATTACAGTCATCATTGGCCATTAACATACCTCGTTTTTTTGCCTCTGCTACCATCTCATCATATTCTTGTCGGTGACGTAAAGCCTCCTCCACTGATTTGGCAGGAAGATTTCTGAAAACAAGTTGTTCCTGAATTCAATACACACAAGTGACATTCTGGACCATTTCAGAACAGGTTTAAATTTGGCTTTTCTCTAAGGTGAGCTCTGAGGTTGCCACACTAGCAGTGTTTTAGTAAGAGTTGTATAAATTCATCAGATGTTTACTGCTCCTGTTTTTCAGTTTCTCCTAGAGTTCCCCCAAAGTATGGTTATTAAATTTGTTTAACATCTGGAATGATGCTCAAATTAAGTAACAAAAGGGAAATACTGACAAACCATACAATTATTTATTCCAATGCATTTCTGCACATGTGTATTTTAATCATTAAATACATCTGCATATCGATATTCAGTTGTTCATATGAAATCTATGATGGTGTATTTTCAATAAAAGGTTTTTATTCATTATAGCTATAAATATATATAGCTATACATAGCTATAAAAAAAAAAATCCCACAAAAGAAGATAGGCTTCCCAAAGGAAGAAAGGACAGATCATCATTTATGTCAGAGCTAAAGGTAAGGAAGCTTGCTGCAGTGCTACAAGTTCATCAGTTTAAAATGTGGTTTTTTTGGCTGCATAGTGATCCTCTAATTGCCAAACACAATTGCCAAACACACACTTCCTTGAGACCAAGAAGACTCATTTCAAAACAAATCAGAGCATAGGATTTGCTCTCACCCTCTTACCCAATTTGGTCTACTTTGGTTCAAAATAAATAGAAAACATTTTGTCATTTTAATATTAAAAGTCTTCTACCTCCTCTTATGCTAGCAGACAAGATGACTTATTAATATTTCCAGTGAAAGTGAGAACAGAATATATTTTCAAGGATTGGATAGTGGTAGCACATTGGACACTTGGGATGGCACTCCAATTTGAAACAAGTGTCATTTGTAAAAACATACTTATAGTAGTTTGTGAGTTGTAAGAGTATGAAAGTAAAGAAAAGCATCAGCAATCCAGTTATTGCCTATCTTACTCTCTGCCCTACTGTCAAAGAAATAATACATTAACAAAAATGTATTCCTAGCAATCCATAAGTTCACTCAGGATATTTCTGTTTTAGCACTGAATGAGCTTATATACCCCTAGAGAGGATATTGAAAGAAACACTGATACGTTTTGTTTTCCATTTCCTAATTGGAAGTGAATAGAGCAAACAGAGCAAACATTTAATAGTGTCATCACAAGCTTTTTCATGGTGCAATTTGAAAGCATTGCTCCACTTGCTTTCCTCAAGCATGTGTTCCTAGTCCACAGGTCCTTCTCTTTCCTTCAAAGTGATAGACTGTATAGCTGAAGATACCGAACAATTTATTACCAGTTTTTCATTACTATTCTTATTTGTACTGATGTGGGGTTTGTTACATTTTCCATCTACTGTTTCCTTGCCTTCAGCTGTAATTTTAAGAAGTCATGAAAACTCAACTGGAACAGGGGAAAGGAAGAGTTTTGGTGAATGCTACAATCTTGGTACCAACAACCCACTGAACTGTAGCTGCCAGATACAAAATGAGCACTCAGCATTTGTGACAGGAAAGGATTGCTTGTGTTTCCAAGGCAATTCTTCCCACTCCTGCTATTACCTACCTAATAATTTTTTTTCCCTTTTTAAAAACTCGTCTGGTAAGACAAGTCCAGGTTTGATGAAATGACAACTGCCATTGTTCAGTCTTCACAACTGGTATAGGAAATTAAATTTCCAGAATGGAGGAAGGGAGGAGCGGGGAGAAGGGAGTACATGCTGAGAAGGCAGTGAAGAAATCAATCAGGAGAATTCCTAAAAACTTTTGGGATGCTCACAACACTGTCACAGACAGCTGTGATATACAGTAGATAATAGACTAGTGGCAGACAGAGAGAAAGAACTCACATGGACATAATACGCTTAAAAGATTCTTCTGGAGATACTTGTTAGGCTATTATCTCAGAAAGAATAATCCAATGATACTTTCACGTAAGACTTGTGAATTTTAGCTCATCATAAGTACATCTACAATTCAGTTGCACAGCAGAATCATACTTACGCTGGTCGATCCTCCAGAATCAAAGCTGTAGTTGAAAGTGGTTCAAATTCAATATTTTTACGCCTTGCTGATGGGGCTGGAGGTTTATACATTCTTCCTGTCCGTGCTTCATATTCCTAAACAACATTATTGATAAAAATTAAATTTCAACTTTCAGCCTCACCCATAATTAGCAAGCATGATAATACTTAATACTTATATAATTTAATATTACATAGCTATACGTTACTTAATAGTAACGTTGCTTAATAGCAAGCAAGACACTGCAAGTTGAAATTGTTGATAGCAACAGTGCACCTTTCCAGAACTGCTAAGTGGAGATAAATCAGAAAACAGTTTTTTGCATCAACTTAATCTTTGATCTATTCTGGTTCAATATTACAACTGAGCATCCAAGGATCAGTTAGTTAGGAATCTGCATAATCTTCCCAACCTAATTAGTGCACAAGTATATTTAATTAAAATGTGGAGTTGACTATAAAAAACCCCCGCCATTAACAACAAAAACCACTAATCAAGAACATGTGTCTCTTCCCATTTCTTCTTCTCAATTTTAGCCACCCTTAAGATCCAGTATATCTCACATTTCTGAGGCCTTTAGCAAGACCTTCAAACTCATAATAACCATAACCACCTATACTATACTCAGCGACAATATAACAATATTTGTCATTACCAATCTGTTTCACATAATTTCTTTCTCAGAGGTGAAAACAGGCAGTCTACTTAGAAATATTTAACAATCTTTAATACACACAAGATTCTGAGGAAGAAAGAATCCCACTCCTTTTACCACAAGAGCAACTCAACAAAGCAGAAATATGATACAATTTTTAGAAAAAAGGCTAAACCGACCCAAGTGAAAACCTCAAATCTCATACCCTCTTTTTTAGCCTCTAAATAAACATTTACTGCCAAGTTAACCTTTTAAGATGTGCTGAACGGGTAGCTGTGAAAAGACTTCTAACCTATTCCCAAACCAAGTTAACTTGGGGGTTCACACTCTCCTTATGCATGAAGGTTAAATACTAGTTTGTCTGCAAGTCTTCCACGTACTGGAATTCAAACATACAATACTTAGAGCTGAAAAATCATCTTTTTAAGACAACAAATTCAAGATACTTTAGTAATGTATTTTCACAGATCACACAGTTCTGTTCTTAATCATAGCTAAGTGAGCTCTAACCTGTAAGTTTTATTCCAATCTATAGACAGTTTGCTTTCATATACATCTGTTGCTTTAATAACCCTGTAACTAAATTCAGTAAATAAAAAAAATTATCAAATACTAATTAGGTCACATATCTTCCCAATCAAACAGGAGTCTTCTCTTCAAACTGCTCCCAAATGAATCTCACACCTAATACACAGCTTCATGTACACCTTAGTTCTCTCAGGGAGAAACAGAAAGCTTTACACAGTCAGTGTTCATTGACAGGATTGTAGAAACAGAGCTGACAACTTTAAAACTATTACATAGGTTAAAAGTTCAGCACACAGTTCATAAAGTTACATGTGAAAAGACCACTACACACACACACACAATGCAACCTCAGATTTCCAAAGAAGGCACCAAGTCAAAGATTAAGGTTTCTTAGAGCTTTCTGCTCAACAGCCTCCTCACTCTGTCCATTTCTAACAATCTCTAACCAAATTTCTGTTCTTCCACATTGCGTACAATACATTAAATGATCTGAAAAGTATATCCTCAATGATGTCACATAAATCTCATCTCAAGACTAAAATTAAAAGACAGGTAAAAATCTATAGCAGCCAGCCTACTCTTTCAACTAGAGGAGAACCTCTGTTGCCTTACTATCTTCAAAAAAGCCCAAATACTTTGATAGCAACTGTTTGCTATCATCATTTAAACATATATTCACACTAAAATCCCAATTCTTTTTAATCACAATGACTTAAAAGTTACTAGCCAAGTCTTCTTAAATAAAACTTAATTCTCAATATTTCTAAGTCTTTGGCCAAGAACTGTGCTTATACAAGTTTCCTAGAATACACTTCCTCTCCTGAAGGGTAATTCCCAAGACAGTTTTTTATTTAAAATTATATGCATCCAACATCATTTGTCACATTCAAACAAGGACCTTGAACAACTGAGCATATAGGATTGGTAGAGTTCTGTAATTCACACAAGCACAAGAAAAATCAGAAAAATCGACATTCACTGTTTGAATGAATATACATATTCTTATGGTAATATTATTTCATTCCATCCGAAAACAAACATCAGCACTCTTGCCATGCTGTATATCTCAGGATACTCCAGTACATTTGTAAGTTAGGAATGCATCCTGTGACAGCAACCAGAGATCAGCATCCAGGCTGCAGTACAGTAACAATGCTATCCCTCCTATTCTTGGTAGAAGTTCTAATTTACTTTCACATCCTTCTTTTTAACAGGAGCCACAAAATCAAGTTCATTTAGTGGTATAAGGCAACCTTTTCAACATTCCTACACGTTGAATTTATAAGCAAGTTAAAAAAAAAAAAAAAGAGCACTGCAAGTTGTACGTTACAAAAGAAGCCACTCTTACCTTTTTTAATACAGGCAATACATTTGAATAATGCCAGTGCTCCTGGCTACTGTATGTGCTAAGAACAGATATACTATTTCCAAAGCAACAGAAAAACATAAAAAAACAAAGTAAAAAGTCCTTGGAGATTTTCACAAAAGGCAGAACTCATCATCCAACTGTGTTTCTGAAAGTAAGTACATGTTATGAACAGTTGGGTTTTGTAAGAAAAGATCACATGAACAGAGAAGAAAGACTAAGTGTTACTAGAAAGAGTCAAAGCAGAGATCAAAATAGCTTCAGGCTCAAACTGTCATGGTGGCACATCCCCCAAATTGCAATACATTCCAAAAGCATCAGAACTTCCCATTGTAAGATGCTTCTTCCTCAAGAAGCCTGTGCACTAGGAAATTTATTTGAAGATTAGATCCCAGAACCACCAGCCAGGTAGAGAACTTACACAACTAAAATATCCATTTTTTTTCTGGATACTCTGCATGACTAGATGTAAAGAATCCAATATTCTTAACTCTGCATTGGAATCAGAATCTAAAATTCTTGGTGCAGGACAAAAAGCTTAAGCTGATGTAAAATTCAGTTCAAAAGATGTCAGCTAATACTTTTCCATAACAAGGTAATACAATTTAAAGTCAAATGTCTTGTCAAATGCTTAACATGCAGGACATGTGCCAGAAGACAGAACAGTTGACAGCTAAGACTCAAGACTATGTAAGACCTGTATATATAAAAAAAAGTTATTTTGGAAGTGCCACATGTATGGTTTCACAAGCTTAGAGAAGGTTGTTAAAAATATTACAAGATATCAGGCACTTATTGAAAGTTCCAGAACATTTCACAATCCCAAAGTAGAGACAAATTTCAGCTTTAATAGAAAGTAAAAATAGTTATCTCCTTATTAAGACTGGAACTGCACCTTCTCATCCTCTAAGCCAATAATTAATCTGTTAACAGGCTAAAAGCATGTTTTTCCTGAAAAACACCATGACAAGATATTTAAGAGCACTTTGATATGTGGAGGGACTTGCATTTCTGGTATTTATTCCTGCAGAAATACAGATAAGTCTATTAACCTACAGGCACATAGCAGGTAACTGGGGCTGGGAAAAAATGTCTTTTGCTTATAAACTGCCTTTGTGCTTAAGAAGATAAAGATATCCCAAATAGTATCTTCTAAAAAAAAAAAAAAAACCAAAACCAAAACACAAACCAAAACCACACACAAACAAAACCAACCAACCAACCACCCACCAAAGAAACAACCCAACACTACCGCAAAGAACACCAAAACACCATCCTGGTGTTATAAATAAACAAAAAATAATAAACCCGCAGAGGTCTACTGCCTGCACCTTTTCACTATCTACATGGAAAACACACAAAACAGAAGTTTCTTTCATCCTTTCTTTGAAGAACCATCTGGGACAGCTGGACCACTGAGAGTTATTTTAGATAACTCTAAACACTACTGGATTGTTCTGTGTAACGTGTGTAATTGCCCATAGCTCCTTCTTCCAATACTTAACGACCTTACAGAAAGGAAAACCAGCTGCATTGCAGCATTCCAGAAGCATTAGTTGACCTTAAGCAGGGTATGCTTCTGGGGATAAAGTATTTAACTAAGTGTGAATATGGTGATTCAGTCTTAGAAGACAAACTTGCATCTACAGTGCCTAAACTATACAGCTGTAAAGGAGTAAATACCAACCATAAAATTTAACAGGAATCTTGCTTGAATAAGTTTTGATCTATCTATCATCCAACAACAAAAGCTGAATTCCTGGAAATGAGTGATAAAAGCCTTGGATTACAAGGATTGTGGAAGTCCTCACAGTACCAATTATGCAGCTAAAATACCACAGATCCAATT
The DNA here is from genome assembly GCA_013397135.1 of Pachyramphus minor. Taxonomy (NCBI): domain Eukaryota; kingdom Metazoa; phylum Chordata; class Aves; order Passeriformes; family Tyrannidae; genus Pachyramphus; species Pachyramphus minor. Next base: position 580,045 of record VYXB01008291.1, on the reverse strand, counting down.
ATGTTTTAGGCAAGCTGGAGGAGAAAATGACCTGATAGGCAAGACTGAACTAATTTCCCCTATCTTAAGGATTGCCTCTATTTAAAGTAGATGTCAAAGCACACTAATACTCCAATTAAACAAAGCACGCACCCTGTGTATGATAGTGTCTTCTAATGTACTTTCTTCTCCAAAATTCTAAGTCTGATACTAAGAGAGGTTTTATACAATCAGCCACGCTTCTGTTGAGGAAACAGAATGGGGATTGCCATATATTGTGCTAATGGTCTCTCCTCTACAACCACATGACTCTGGAGAAGATGGGTCTGTAAACCATCCATTTGATTATTTTCATGATGTTGTACACCTAATCAGATTTATCTTCAGAAAAACTGTATCCCTTCTTTTGAATCTACTATTTGAACGTACTCTCAGGCACATGGTATGACTCTTGGGGACGGTCCTCTGCAGGGCTAAGAGATGGAGTCAATGATCCTTGTGGGTCCCTTCCAACTCAGCATATTCTGTGATTCTCTGAGTCAGGGTTGATCGTTCAAGAATGGAAGCATTAACAGAATCACTTAGGAAGGCATCCGTGTAAAAAGAATTTCTGCTAATGCATAATCCTACATGATCATGTGTGCTGCCTCTGGGTTAAATGTTAAAATCTAAAGCTAGCACTGGCTACAAGGTGATCATAAAGAAGTGTTGTATAGCAAGAGTAGATATCACTGAAAAATTCTGAGTCAAACTAGACATTTTCCCAGAACTAAGAATTCCAGATGCTATCAGGACAGGCAGAACAGTACATTCTTGCCTAATCTGCAGGTGAAATAGGAAGAACCTACATCGATGGAGGAAAACATACTAATTTTCACATAGTACAAGAGACCAACCAAACTGACACTTAAGAGTTTCTAGGTCAACCTTCCAAAGTAATGCCATACATTTTCAATTCTTGGTTTACTTTATTCTTCCTCAATTGGATATTTAACAAGGTGCATCAAATTTCATCTTCTTTTGTTTACAAGAAGCCATGGGCTTTGAGCCCAACAAAGAAGAGCTGAGAGTGGCTGGACCATGTAACCATTTGCAGCAGAATCAACTAGCAGTTACATCACTGCTCTGTTTCACAAAGCCACACCAACAATTTCACAAAACTAAAGAGCCAACCGGTACTAAGAGACTATGGGTTTCAATAAAAAGTTTCCCAAGTAACAGGCATGTGCAGTGGAGAGATTTCAGAAGGATACACTCACAGCAGATAGATAACACAACATAACAAAAGTTTCAATAGCTACACTTTTCTAGGTTTCCAACTTCATATTGGAAATAAGTGATTAAAAGCATCTGGAGTTCTGAAGTGCCACTGCTAATTGCTTGTGCAACTTGCCGACAGAAAAAAGATTCAAATCTAATACAGTGTTAAAAAATATTAGAAATTAAGCCTTTTAACAACTTTTACCATTAAGGAACAAGGCACAGCAAACACAGAAAGTAAAGTACTATCAAGCTCTATCATTACCTTTTTCCTACTATTGAGGAACATGCAATATAAACAATAAACAATAATACTCTATGACTTTAAGTCGTTAGTAAGATTCATGTGTGAAGTTTGTTTATTTTACTAATGGTATTTAATGAGTTGATGGTTAGTGCCATAAAATATTCATGCTACTGTGAAAATGTGATGTTTTTTTCTATTTTAATGAGTGCTACACAGTCCCATGCATGGCATTGAATACAACTAAAAGAGTATATATTAAATTTCATACCCCTGTGTTTAACAGACTGAGAGCAGATATTGACGCAAGACTGCCAGAACTGTCATCCTAATGAGAAAAACAGAAGCAAAGCCTTAGTGAATAAATGAAGGAAAAAACCATTACAATATAGCAACATGCAAGCCAAAATTTAAACTCACATGTAAAGTATTTATCTTCTATGTCTGAAGAAAGAGAGATGTGTCTGTTCCTCCTTCTCAAAATATACAGACACACATACAAAAACTGCCCATTTGTGCAAGTTGTCTACAGACACTGGTTGGGTTATCTTTCTGGTTTAACTGATGTTTTATATTCTCAGTAATCAGCACTTTTGCCCAAAAGGAGATCTTTTTCCATGGCACTTCTCAGGCACATGACAAAAGGCATTGCCTACGACATCACTGCCTCTCCCTAGTACACATCACTCATACGAGTTAGACTTACTTAAACACTACCTTTGGAAAGGCACACTGTTAAAAAGCAGAAACCGCTTCTTCCTGCCATGTTATAATCAGTATTTCTAAACTGAAAGTCCAAAACTACACCTCAACGTTACTGGTAAGCCATTGAGAACTGAGATGCATTTGTAAAGCTTTGAGAAACAGGCACTTACATGTAAGATGCTAAGCCCCAGTCAAACCCCTCACAGCACATTGCAGCAAGGCAATCAGGTAAAAGCATGTCAACTAGAGGAGACCCTGTAAAACCACAGCTCTGCACACTTCCATTCAAAAGTCAAAGCTGGTTTTCTAATGGACAGAACAGTCAAGCTTAAAAATACAATACAGGGGAGGTGACAAACCCAGCCATTGCTTTTAAGCACTGAATTACAGCACCTAGACAAAGGAAAATAAGCTTTGTATCGTGACTTCAGACATATCTGCAGTTTTCCATACCATGCATGCCCCAGAAAAACAGAAAAGTATTTTACAGGCTTTCTTATCCCTTGACATGCTATTTTTTCCTTTTCAACACTGAATTACCATACCAGCCTCAGAAGGAAAAGGCTTACACTAAAAAAGGCAAACCCCCCCAACTTAAAAAAAAAAAAAAATCCATGTAAGATAGCAGATCTATCACCCAAATCTTTTTCCTAAATTCTTTATCCTTCTGGAATTTGATACAGCCTGGCTAGGTGATGATTTTCCTATGTCAGCACCTCAAGCTCAGCACCATGTCTGCTTAACCTGCAAAGCTCACCTCTTCAAGAGAGGGAAAAAAAAAAACAATACATCATGCTTTGCTATAGAAGTCCAAAGGCCCAGTACAGGGGGAGGAATACCATCAAAGAGAGAATCCAGATAACAAAAACACCCAAACCATCATGTCCCACCAGATCAAAGTAAAAGAAGTTTTATCATTTTTATTACCTCAATTGATATTGTTTACTCCAAACTTCCAAGAACAGAAGTGAAAATATATACAACGCCTATGTTTTCTTTTTCAAGCCTTAGGAAAAAGAATTTTGCTTCAATACCCTTAGTAGTTGTCCTCAAAGACTTGCTTTTTAAATAACAGTAATCAGAAGAATTCACATCAGCAGAGTCAACGCCTCTGTGTTATTTTCAAAACACTGGTTTCATCCCCAGTGTAAGGTACTCCCCTTGTGCCACCAGCATAGCACTGAGAGAACAAAAACTTCTTAAGTTTTCCTTGTCAAAGCAGCTGGGTAAGCTCTGGGAGTAGGAGCTGAATTTATGTCCTTTACGCAAAACAAAAAGCATTTGTCACTCTGAGGGGTTCTACTACTTTCTCTACCACTTTATGGACAAGATAATTGTTGCAGAAATCTAGAACACTGGGGAATGTCTTTGATTTACCTCTAGAATATATATTTTACTGACTACACATGATTCTGGAACCATGTGGTACATTTCTTGACAATCTGAACTGCTACAGCACCTACGAAGAAAACCATCACAGTCGTGTCACTGCTGCTAGTAGGGCAAATTTTTATTCAGGTGTTACAAGTTCCTTGCAAGACCCAATACCCCATAAATAAATAAACAAATAAATAAATTTTACTGTCTGTCCTCATTTCAAGGCAATTTGTTACCAAAATACTTCAACCCTATATCTGGTGAACAGGCAGAAGTCTTGCCTTTTTCTTTTCTCCAGTAGTAGTGCAAGGTAAGCCAACATGACTTCTAAATAACAATCTGCTTAAGAACCACTCCTTTGAAAAAGCACTTAGCATTGTAAAACTTCTCACAGTCGGTGTGTTTGTTTACAAACACACCATTCACATTTTTATAAGCGTTAAGAGCTTCATGCACTTTTAAACCACAACAACCAAAACTGGAGGGAAGAGTTAATATTGCAAGTTAGAAGGTTTAAGTCGTATGAAAACCCATTCAAAACGCATCTGCTCCTCTGAAGAGAAGCCTCTGAAAACCCTTGTCCCTGGGAGACCAAGGGAATTCTGCCCAATCAGTGACTGCATTTTCTCCATTAGATTTCAGACCGGAGATAACAACATTGGAAAAATATGCAAGTGAAGACACTGAGTTTTTTAGCTCACGAGTACTTTTTTTTTTTTTTTTTAAATTTCAGAGCCACCCCAACACATTTTCAGAGGTTAGTTTCACAACAGTGACCCAGTCAAAAGTTAGTATTTAATGGACTGTCTAAAATTAAAACCTTCCAGTTTGTACACAAGGTGACAGATTTTGGAAAAGATGGCTTCACTTCTGAATAAGCAATCATTTCTAAATCACTGCAACCTTTTCATGGTGTGTCAGATTTAAATAGAAAAGATGCCTCTTTTTCCACCTCATTTAAGGCCGCCACTGAGAGCAGCATTGTTAAAACAGCTGATAAAACGAATTTGGTGTACATTTCATTTTTTTTTATTTTGAAATGTGTATTCACAAATTATGAGTTTAATTCAGGCATATTAGGAAAAACAGCTATACTGTTTTACACAAATTAATAAAAAGTATGCAAGTCTGCTTTAATTAAAAAAAAGCTAAACTTAATGACTTGATATTCAGAATAATTTTGAACATAGGTTAAAAGCTCTTTTCTTTAACCATAAGCACAAAAACTGAAATTGAGCTTGCATTTTTAAAGAGAACTTGGACTCTATTCAATACATTCCAAAATGTTATATATCAGCCCACAAGTCTGTTTCTGCTTTAAATGCTTCTACATTAAAATATTTTAGCAGTGTAATTTAAAGCAGATTTCTGTACAGATTTTCTGACTGAAAAGAATTTACCAACCTCATCATTAATGACCACATACTTCTTCTAATAGCCAGTTTTATTAGCTGCAAATCACAAAAAAGGCACACTTTCTAAAAGCATCAAATGCATTTGACATTTGCAGTCCTGGGGAGTTGCTGTTTTCCCTTTTTAAAAAACAGTGAAGGAAGGAAGCCCAGAGGAGAGAGATGTCCAGCAAAAGAGTTGGCCTCGATCACATCCTGCTTGGGCAGCTCTAAATCCAAGGAGAGATGAGCGTGCCAGCAGCTGCGAGAGGGGAGATGCAGCTGCCAAGAACTTTCAACCTCTGACCCAGTTCAAGCGAGCGCACCTCGCCCGGAGCAGGCTGATGGCAGTACAGCTGTGAGGGACTCTGCTGCTCCCCAGGCAGGCAAGCCCCCCAGGCTGCTGTACCACAAAAAATATTTATCTTCTTCTACATATGCTAGGAAGATTGCAAAGAAGTTATTTACAGTAATATTCATTAGACAGTCTCTGAAGGCAAAGCTGGCTAGCGTGGCCGTCTGAAAAATGTCTGAAACAGTATACCAAACTAAGTTTCCAGACTTTCTTGGAGGTTATTCAAGATATTGGAATCACTACCTGACTTCTCTGGGGAGGCATATATAGCAGCGTCTAGTTGATAGACAGTGACTGCGAGCCACCAGCATTCATTTAAATGTAATTATCAATTTACTACATCACCCTTACCATAACAAAGACAACAAAGGAGGCTTCTACCAGCCAGGATGGAAAAGGGACTCCTGAGCTCTACCAACCTTTTGCCTATAAATGTACAATGATGCAATTTTTATCTCTTTTACTAATAGGAAAGTCCTTTAAGCTTCATTATTATGCCATAAAGCTTTGATGGAAGTATTATTCTTACCCAAAAGACTTCCTCCTCCTATTAGCTACAAAGTTTTTCCTGTTGTGAGTTAATTTTTCTCGCTGACATGTTACTGAGTTTCCTTAATCAAGGGTTTATTTGCACCCTCTTAAGGCTGGCCACTGGCATCAGTAAAGTGAGAGAACTGTGTTCAACCATGGAGAATAATGTTCAGGAACACCAAGATTTGTTGCTAATAATAAACTACCATAAACTCCCTCACAGGCAGCTTTCCTATAGTTTAAGCCCATTCTACTTGCAGTCTTACACGTAAAGCTCATTTTACCAAAGCTGGCTAACAGTAAGTAGCCATAGTTCTGACCACAGATGGCTAAAAAAAAAAAAAACCTGGACAAAAATGCAGGGTTTGTGTTTCAGATCACATTTGATCCCTCCACTTCAATTTAGAAAGTCAAAGTGCAAGTCTGCAGAAACACTCCATGTAGGTTATGAAGTAATCTGCCAGGTTCACAGAATTATTTATGAATAAAACATATTAAGCTTCAATCACATTTATATCAACTCCTTGAAGGTCTTATTACTGAATTATTTTCTGGATTTTTTTGTCACTCACATCTCCTGCATAGTGAGGAATTAGTCTAGGGGCTTCAGTCAGACATTTGAAAGTGAAGATGCTATTTCCCACTGATCTTCAATAACCAAGTGTACCTATATCCATTCTAACCCATCACCAGCTTAGCAAATTTGAACTTTTTTTTTGAGAAAAGAAAACATTGGCTTTTCTTCAAAGGCATATGCACAAGCAGCTATGTTGTAAATTTTAAGCACACATGCAAGACATTTGACATATGCTAAATATGGAGACATCAGGGTCACTTCTCAAATAAAGATCAAATTGTCTTGAGTACTGTATATCTGACTGCGTGCAGGGTGTACTGTCAATCTGGGTCCCCCTTTGATAACTGTGTATCTTAGCTCTTGAGGCTTTATCTAAAACCCAGGCATACTTTAGCCAAATAGGAAGCTAAAAATGTTAGCTATTACCTTACTCAAGATTATGTAAATCCAACAGTGACTTTAATCTGGCAAACATTATGACACAAGTCACATGACCACGGCTAGGACCAACTCAATCATGTTGAAGGATAACTTATTGTTGTAATACATTTGCTTTTCTACCACTTTGGAGAAGTTAAAAAAAAAAAATGGGAACACTACAAAGCACAATCACTGAGGGACAACAGAATAAGAAAATACCGCTACTTTTTCAGATTATCTTCAATAGATTGCCCAGACAAGGTGTGGACGCCCCATCTCTGGGAGTGTTCAACATCAGGTTGGACAGGGCTTTGAGCAACCTGCCCACAGCAGGGAGGGTGGAACTAGATGGCCTTTAACATCCCTTCCAACCCAAACCATTCTGTGATTATAACAGTCTCCAGAACAAATATCTTCATTACTAAAGAACAGTAAGCAGATGATTGGTAGCACCATGCAGATTCTCCATTTCTTAGGATGGAAAAGACATGTGGATTTTTACCACAGCATTTTCATAGCACAATGCCAACAACATTCATCTGCAAGTAAACAAAGAACACTTGCCCTCTCTCCCACCCAAAAGGAAAACCATTTATGTAAGAAAACTGTATTTGAAAATGTTAAAAAAAGCAGTCAGTTTACTTCACAGCAAATCATAGGATGGTTTGGTTTGGAAAGGACCTTTGAAGGTCATCTAGTTTCAACCCCCAAGATTGCACTTGCTGTAATCATTCTCCTACAACATTTTATTGTGTGACAAACCCCGTTACACCAAAGTCCTTCAAAAAGAACCTCTCATTTTTCACTTTAGTTACTCCCAAAAGGCTCTTTTTGCTACAGAGCTCTTTCTAGAAGATGACTGAACACTGCTTCTTTCACAGCCATTTGCACCTGCCAAACACAGCAGCTTATATGGAATTTAAGAAAGGAGACAGAGAAAGCAGCTCTCAAGAGACTGAAGTTACTGTTTTAACAAGCACATGGGACATTCACATTTCATATGTCACCAAATCTTTCCATTAACATTGCATGTTAATATTAAGTAACTGATACATTACCAATTGCTCACCTTTAAAGACTATGGTGTTTTAAAGTTATATTATCCACAGGAACAATTATATGCAAGTGCAACTTTGTGTCAGAGGAAGAAAATCAGAGGTACATTTCTGGAGTACCCCAGTAGCTCCAAAACAAGTTCAATTTACAATATTATTTTGGAACAAAATACCTTAAGGGAAATTAAAACTTTCATTTAAAGAAGAGGACATGTTTCAGAATTCTAACCAATTTGTCACAAGTTATCCACACAGGAAGCCTTCCAGGCAACAACAACTATGGAAAAATGAGTTAGATTGTGACATATCATATTAAATAAGTGTGCTGGTTAAATAAGACAATAGGATAAAACACTACAGGAATTTAATACAAGTTCTGACAAAACAGCTTAAATGCTTTCTGAACATATATCACCTCTTTATAAGCACTGAGATGTACTGAAGAATGTACTTGATAAAAATCAACTTGATAAGACTCCTTAGTAACTACTATTCTTTAAACAAAGCCCCAAAAGAGTCTTCTCAGAGCACTCTACGGTTGTATAGCAATGTGGAGATAACAGCAGAGAAACACAATATCTATGTGTTATTTTTACAAGTTTCATACCTAGAGTTGTGTGATGTTTACTCACCTGCTGAATAATTTTGGAATCTTTTGGAAGGTTTTCCCTGGGTGGGACTTTTCCAAACAACTTCCAGCCAGGAGCGCTTTGGACAGCAGGTTTGAGTTCCTTCGTCCTTTTAGTGAAAAAGTTTCTGAAAAGAGAGGAGAGTTTTCTTTTTGTTTATTATAAGAATATAAACAAGTTATATTGTGTCCACTTACACCTTTTTAAATGCAGTTCACCACTGGGGCGAACTGCAGATATTTACTGCTCAGCAAATGCTTATTGTGCTACCTTAGCTTTCTCTTTGACTTGAAAATAATTAACTTGAAATGGAGTCTTTCATTACAGATGCTTTGACAACTCATATTTGGTTTTAACATTCAGCTGTACCTCTGAATTCTAAGCTACTTTATGCAATATCAGAGCTTTATTTAGTAATACCAGGCACTCTCTTAAATGTAAGAATGCAGCATGAGACAGCCCTCAGACCTCTGTTTGGGGTTTGCTTTAATATCTTACTAACCTATTTTGGTACTGAAATGAAAACAGATGAAAAACACTGTGTAACTTAGAGATTTAAAAAAGAAATGGTGAAATATTACTTCTACCAACATTCTCTGCAGTCTTCACACCTTCAACTTTTATGACATGGACTAGAAAACCAGGGAACAATCACACAGCTTTAGTGTAGCAGATAACTTTACCAGTGCCTAAAGCAATTACACTGTAAAAAGCAGATGACTGCATTGCTCTTATTTCTTAGAAAGCTAACCATCACAAAACCATATTAGCAACCATTTGTGTAGATACTCAGCTGTACTATTTGACTTCAATCACAAGCTCCCACAGAGTACGCTATGTACGAGAGCTTAGAAAATTAAAGAAGTGTATTTATTCCAAATATTGGAAAGTTACTTTCCAGAAACTTGCAACACAAAGGGATTAAAAGCTCAGTAGTCCATAATGTTATTTCTCAGGAAGCTTACAAGCTGACCTCCGAGTGAACAGAATACGGAGCACTTTTATTGAAAGATGTTTTAGTGCAGTGCTAACTAGCTAACTTCACACTCTTCCTCTGGAAAGAGATCCTCAGATTTATTCTGCACTTGAAGTGTTTGATGTATTTTAAAATACAATTCCTTCTCAAATTGGATGCAGTCATATTTGTGCACAGCAAACAGTCTTTTGGCTTGCCCAGATAAAAGAAACATGCTTCTTTTAACACCTGAATCGATCTGAAAAGTGCTCAGTACTCTTAAATTCCAGTGCTGTTGGGGTTTCTGGGCAGGCAGCATAGTTTTACAGTTAGGAACTATTAGTGTTTCTAAGATATTGTATAGCCTTCAAATACAAATTATCTTTTCAGTTTCCATAATGTTTTTTGTTATTTGGGAAACAGGCAAATGCTTGTCACAAAAATCCCTTCCATGCAAGTTTGCATGAATGGACTGTACAGTCTGTAAACTTTTTGTGTAGTTGAGGATGTAGCCACCAGCAAACAACAAGCTGGAGAGATGGAGAAGTGGAGGCTGATAGAATGTGGAAGCCTCCCAAGAACTGGTAAGCTCAAGATTGGTGGTCCTGTGGAATCCAGGAAGATTAAGGAACCTAGAGCCCCAAGACTCTGTCTGAGGACACCAGCACACACTACAGTCCTCAACAGCTTCCTGGGGAAAAAAAAAAAAAAAGGACTGCATTCAAGGAATCAAGCTGTTGCTATTAATAATAGCATAATTAATATAAGGTGTTCTAGTAAGCGTTAGTTGTGACCCACACATCCCACAGCTCTGTCTCCATCAGGGAAACTTTCAATATCTTAATCCATCCCTGTAGAGGTAATGTAAGCACTCAAACATCATAACCTGGAAAGAAGGGCTGATGAAAAAGCCAAGCCACAATACCTGTATCTTTAAAGACTCTCCTAGTCAGTCCCAGGACTGCACACCATTAGTGAAATGAACAGGTCCACCCATTAAGGCAAAAAAAAGTGGGCTTGCATGTTTACATTAATAACAAAGGCTCACTTTACAAGTACAGGAGACCTTCCACAGTGCTTTAGGCTGTCTTCAAGAGGGAAGGAAGAGTGTTCAAAGAATCATAAACAAAACAGGACAACTGCAGCAGTTGTATTTGAACTTAACTGAAAAAGACTTTTTCACCCAAAAGCACATATGCAAGAAGATACATTCTGCAGTACTGTCTTTAACTTCATGGATAGCAATAACCATCCAGCCTCTGCACATACTATGGAACACCATCAGGATAACTCAGCAGTTGAGCTCCACTGCTTCTAGCACTCGTGGAAGCTGAAAGGTGTATACCTTTAACATTGATGGCAATCTGTCACTGAATCAAAGCTGGTTTATGATTAACTAGGAAGCTGGCAGATTTAACAAAGGAAGAATGTGTAAACAAACAGAAGGTTTTAATTAATATTTCTGTACAAAAGATTTAGGCATGCTCACAGCTTTTACAACATCTCATTTTTCAATTTTTTTTTAAACCAACATGACATTAAAACAAACCTTCCAGAATGCAGTCTGGAAGGAAAGAAATTTTACTTTTATTGAATAGATATTCATTGAAGTCTGTTTCTTGTGAAGGTAAAAAGATGCTCAAAACTTTTTATCATGTCAGAATAAATCTCACACAGGAATTCTAATCCAAGAGAAATTAATGAGATGTTTACAAATAAACTTAGCTGAAGATGGAAGGACACAATACATTGTTTTGGCAGCTAGCAGTATCACATCTGATGTGTTGTTGACAGCAGTAAAGCCTTACAAAAGCTTTGTTAAAGAACAGCATCTGTGAATGCTTACAAGTTGCATTCACTGAATGGCAGAAGTGTACTAGATTTGATACATTTGTTGCTGCTTACAATATTCATGAGCTTCACTGATCCCAGGAAGCCATCTATTGAGATGGCTGAAAAGTCAGTAGCATTTTGGTACAGTATCTCAAAATCTGTTTGAAAACATCAAAATTCCTTAAAAAGAAGCCTACACTTTAGAACTGAATAATGCTTTCTGTTGCAAGGACCCATGGGATAGAAGTATTAAATCAGTTCATTGATTTAAGCTCTAGTTTACAAAAACCCATGGGAAAAGTTACAGGGTTTTTTCCTTTCTACTTTTATAGAACACATATTAACACTCTCAAATGACACTCCAAATGTTTCAACAGGTGCCTTGAGGAGCTTGAAAACTAAATGAAGTGACATAGAAGGAGAAGCTGTTAGTGGCACACATCAAGACACCTATTGCTAACAAGGTTTGGATTACACTACACAAAAACCTATGGGGCTCTGATCACACAACTACAACAGCTGTAATGACAGCTATGACTGGTGGGTTTCCTCCTTATTTTTAACAATGTTGCTTCAACTATTACTGCCTGTGCCCATAGCATTCTGCGCAAGTTTCACCATACTGATGGTACAGTAATTCAGAAATGTTAACATTAATGCCACCTGTAGAAATGGTTATGTTCTACTACTGCAATTGCTTGTTTCCACTCTGCTTTTGCTTTTAAATTCCTTTTTTTGTTGCTATTTAAGATAATTCTAACTGTATTTAGACTTCACTAATTTAAGTGTCAGAAGGGGATAGGCGGAACTTGATGCTTTTATGATTTTTTTTTCTGTTTACTTTGAGGGTTTGGTTTCCCTCCTGAAAAAAAAACCCAAACACAATTTTTTTCCAATTTCCAAGCTAGCTGTATGTCAGTCCAAGAGGATGACAGATTTCCAAGTTTTAGAGAAAGTTACTGAACAATACAAGACAGTTATTTCAAACTTGATCTTAAATTATATCCAAAACCAGACTAGAAACTGGGCTGCTGTATTTCTACTACAGCCACGCAAAGAAAGTTGAAGTGCTTCAAATAGCAGCAACCATGAACATCAGCAGGTAGGAAAAGCACCAGGTTAAATACAACTCCAGCACTCTGCCTCTAGGTATGAGTGATTCACCTCTCCACAAGACCAAGTAGTCTTGCAATAGTCTTTTGTTCAACCAAAACCATCAAATTGTGATCTAGTTTCAAGTTAGACATCATTTTGCTACAGTTCTTTCAAAGATCACACATAAGGACCTTCCCTTTTTACAGCTCCACTGTGTACCACAAACAGACTATCTGTATTCCACTGCTTTGTGCCTCCCAGCAACACCTGAAGTTGCTTTCCTTCCCACTCCAAATGCACATCCCTAGGTTTCCAATAACAGATTCAAAGGAGTCTGCCAAAAGATTTATCTCTGATGATTCAGAGCTCTGATGTTGTTAAGATATAGTAGGACATTACTGGAAGCAATCAACTTTATTTCCTTCTATTTTTCCCTAAAAGTCCTATTTGAGTTCAGCATTCTTAACAATAGCTCTTGGAAACAGCATTCACAAGTCTATCTGCCCTCAGTTCTCTAGTTTTAAAGCAAGATACAGACACTGACTCATCTCTCCACTCCCTCTATAAAACCAGAGCCTTTAAACCCATACATTCAGCACCACTGCTTAAGTGCAGTCCCAGCTTAGAAAGCCACACCAACTGTTCAGCCAGCGAGTCTAGAAACACAGCTTTAACCAGATTCTTTAAAGGCATTGCAAACTCAAAGACAGTCAAACAAAGCAGTCAGGACTTATACCAGGGATTTGCTTCCTCTCCATTAAGGAACAGCTGTAGCTTCATTCTACTTCTTATTTGGTGTTAGAGAATCCAATCATTATAACTCCACCTTCAGGCTCAAGCTTCACCTATTCTGATGCTTTTGGCAATCTATATACAGATTTCAGATAGGTTGGACCTGAGCCATTTAAGATGAATATGAGTATAAAGCATATAAAAAAAATGAGCCTGCATTTCTCCATTTTGCACTAAAAAAAAAAAAAGGCAAAATTCTAGTGGTATCAACTACTGACACAAGAATATGGTTTCAGAAGAGAGCATAAACCACATAATCATCATTACTCTTATACATGAACAACGAAGCATGCTTCCTTACAGTTCACTTTAATATACAAAAAAATTTAATTCAAAATGTTGCACCATGTTAGACAAAAAAAACCCCAAACAAACTGTGGGCATCCCTGGAAAGCAATCCTTACAAAACTTGCAGCATGGCACCAAAGAAACTATTTTTCCCCAATAAAATATTCAGAATTCAGGGTTATTTTAGGAATAGATTAAATACTGTGGTCAAATCTTGATGCTGAAAGCTAGGCTACTAGTCTTTTGCTTCTTTGCCTTGCAAGGTAACTTTGACCTTGCTCGAAATGTTTACTCATTAATCTATAAATAAAATAGTTCCAAAAAGAGACCTTAAGTTATGTTAGCATACTAAAAATTTCCCCTTTTTTTTTTTTTTAGACAAAAAAGCTAAAACATTTTCTTTTACTTTACACACATACCAATATGGTCTACTGTCATTTTCCATCATCAATCATTTCTTCTCATTACATCCAGCTTTCAAGAGCTTTGATAAGAGGGAGGTACTGAGAAAACAAGATTTGAAAGCCAAGAGAACTGACAAAGGAAGTGAGGGCTGATTAGATTTTCCTTTTGATTAAGCATCTAGTACCTGTTAGTAAACACTGTATAATACAACTCTCTGACTTGAATACAGGAAAGCAACACACAAACAGGAAGGAACCAGGATCCCAGCAAGAACATCCTCACTCTACAGTACATAACTTTTCTTCACAGAATCAGAAAGGCTTAGAGGGGGAATGCCACACAGAATTAATGCTACAAATGAGCACAAACGCACCGAAATGCAGTTAAAAGCCCTGGAAGCTGCATTTCTCTGCAATAACTGAAGCACATTAATAAACTACTGATTCCAATAAAGCCTCAGAATTTATAAAAGGAATATGATGTAACATAATTCATTAAAAACTGTATTTGTGTTACAAAACAACTGATTTTGCATCTCCACAAAGAACAGAATTCTACTTGTGTGCACAGTCTGCTCTTGCTCCATCCCCACATATTTAATTTTTAAATAGGCTTCCTAAGCATAAAAGATAGGTCTATGTTTGAAATTTGTTGACACTCGAATTAGCTGGAAGACAAACTGATAAGGAAATTACTTATTTACCCAATAATCTTTATCCAGAAGGCTATATCGGTAAGGAGTTAGAAGAGGTATGTCCCAAGAATTGCTATAGGTGCATTTTTACTGGTATAGCATTAAAATGAGTAGTTGTTGCTTAAAACCATACTTTCAGAACAGTCTGCACAAATTCTGAAGGTCCCTGCAAGCCTGTGATGCCATATTCCTTCATTACTACAGCTGAGTACATAACAAATTAATTAATTCACATTGGCATGTCTTTACCATGTATAAAACATCAAAGCTGTTTAAAAACACAACAGAATTTTTCTTCATACTCCAGTCCTGTCCATTCTCTTAAGGTCTTATGTGCAATGATTCAGTAATACCAGCAGAAAAAAAACCCCAATTGCTTTATTAAGCACCATTAGCCTTTCTGCTTTAAACAAGACTTTTCAATAATTTACATACAAACGTAACTCAACTCTAAGCATAAGTAATGAATCATTAAAAGGAAATAGAACCTTTTTGGTTAGCCACTTACAAAGCCTGCAGAGCAACAGAAGTAGGATTCTATTTCTACATCTTAGACTGTTTATATACTGTATACAATTTGTAGGAATTGATAAAAAAATGTGTCCAAAAAGTTAACAATATATGTTCAGAGTGCATGCAGTAATTAATACTTAGACCAAAGGACAAGGTGTCACAGCTTCCCTGTTATTTTAGATTTGAATTACATGACATTGCCTGGGAGCTATTTGCTCAGTTTCACATACTCATAATTATTTCCTCACATTAGTTATGGCTGCAAAAGTGACATGAACATAAACATATTAAAAGCAAATACCCCCTACTTTACAAATATACTTTTAAGTTCATCCTTTACCCTCACATTTCAACCTTAATTTCTAAGTTAATATGCAAGTATTTTTAGGCTTAGCTTAAAACTCTTAACATGGAGATTTAGAATAAAACAATAAGATTTAGAATGTATTAAACATTCTACATGTTTAATTTCAATAGCTTCAAACAATGTCAGCCCATTTTGTTGACACATTCATACGGCTGCTCTCAGCACAAGTTTCTAAGCTCTGTCCTACATTGGAGGAGACAGGACCCAACCAATTTTACAGTTCATGTCTTCCACCACCACGCTACAAGAAGCGGCTAGACACAAACTTCCCTTTGAATTTTATTACCCCAAACACAGATTTGTTACAGGTTTCTAGTTAACACCCTTTAGCAATACAAAGATATCTTTTTTCTCTCAACACCAAGACAACCCAAAGAATATCCCAAACCACCCTCTCCAAAGGAATTTCCATGTTTGCATCTGTAATACTTGACACTACAGTCTTTAGCATACCTAAGCAAGCTTTTACTTTCCTTCTCCTCCCAAATAAAAATTAAAGTAAGGAACCAAAAATCCTAACCAGAAGAACATGCATCTTAAGCAAGACCAAGCCTGTAGTATTTTTTTTTAATTAAATATGTTTCCATTGATATTAGTGGTAAACTAAAGCCTCACCTCCCACTATGTATGTCTGAAATTCAAAGAACTATCAAGGACTTAGCTGCTAAGGATTGAGAGGTAGGGAAGGAGGTGGCTTCTGGCCTCTTAGAGAGGACAGAAAGATTAACAGAACTATTATGGAACTGCATTGAAGAGACTAAATTACACCACCCTTATTGCTCAAACTCTCATTTGACAGCAGTCCCAAAGCGGCTTTACCAACTCTGCTGGCAAAACAGTTTTACTACAGGCACACAGACACTTGGGGAGTTGTAGGAGTTGGAAGTGCTTAGCAGTATTATAGAACATTTGGTACAGAACACTTACTAAAACAGTTTTTTACCACTCTATATTATATTCTTAACAAAAAGCTGTTGCACAGGTCAGCTTTACAAACAGCTCAAGCATTCAAAAACTTACATGAACAAGCAGACACATATGCAAGGTAACAGACAGGGTTGTATTTGAGCACTCTGAAATTTAAATTGAGGAATGGGAGATCATCAGTCCAGACTCACCTTTGCTTTTCAGAGTGAAGTAGCAAAAGAGAGCTCTATGCCAGATTATTCTATCATCTTTGGTCAAACAGTTCAGCAGCTATTTTGACACTACATCAAACATGGTCAATCTTCTATAATAACAATAATCAAATGTCACTTGCTCAGAGTATCTAAAATAAAATTCTAGATCACAGCTTCAAGAAATGGACAATTTCTACCCACTTCCTACAGATACTCTGCTATTTCTTGCATGGCCAAGAATATCTACTCCAGCAAAGTAAAAGCTAGTTAAACAGCAACATACTCCAAGCAAAACAGTGCTAGAGGAACAAGACCCCTTTCTCCCACAGAGTGGACACTAAGGGGAAGTTAATTTCTCCGCCTTGCACCAGTTATGTCCTACACTCCCGTCTGCTGCATTGATTCCAAGACTTCCCACACCTTGCAAGTCAATTCAACTCACTAATCCCACAGAAAACCATGAACATTTTTTCACTCCCTAGCTTAATGAGCTACAACAGCTCACAGAGGATCAAATAAATACCAGAAGCAGGGAAGAAACATTTCCTTTGTTTCCTGACAATAGCAAATTCTTCAATCAGCTCACCAAGATATCTCACAAAGTACAACCTAATTAAACAAACGACCTGAAACTCACCAGATTTATCAGGGCAGTCACTATCCCTATAGTTCAAATGTTTGTATACAATATACACTTGCATGACCAAAGTGAGAAAGACTTCCAGCCTTTGACACAGCTTGGAAGTCTGAACTGTAAGTTCAAACATAGGGCAGAGTCTTACTTTGAAGACTGTCTCAAGAGTTGGAGATCATTGCTACTCTGCCCAGCCTGGTTAAGCCTCAGTTTATATTTTTCTGGTCCAGTCCCAGACAGAGTGCCTGTCAACTACTTGATTGTGCAGTGTTGTACTACAAAGTACTACTGCAGTACTTCTGTATTCACTCTGAGTATCAGATTTCTGCTGTGGTTAGCAATTCACAATATATTTTAGGTCACTGCTTCAGTGATCAATTATAGAAATACTACAAAACACATGAATTCATTTTTCTATTAGCTGATACTACAATGCAAAAGCCTCACTCCTTTCAGTTTTGCCTGATGGTTTTTTACAAAACAAGGAAGAAATTTCCCAATCTACCACTTGGCTACCTGCACAATTTCAGGAACAGCAAACAACATGCAAAACACCTACTGACCTACTGTTTACAACAACAAAAAGCTAGAATCATAGAAAGAGTTAGGTTGGAAAAGACCTCCAGGATCATGGAGTCCAACCATTAACCCCAGCACTGCCAGGTGCACCTCTAACCCACATCCCTAAATGCCACATATATACATCTTTTAAATACCTCCCAGGATAGTGGCTCAAGAGAGTGACATCCCCCTTCAGCCTCCTTTTCTCCAGACCAAATCACCTCAGTTCCTCAGAAGCCTAAAGCAGATTCTTTGTGCTCTGGAATCTCACTGCTTCCCATTTCACAGCTACCAACTACACAAATACCTTTGGTAGTACATGGACTGTTTGGGGTTTTTTAAAGCATTCTGGCATCCAGCATACAAACAGTTTCATGATTGCCCAGTAGCAAGGTAGACAAGATCCTACATTAATAGATGCACTAGGCAACTGAAGTAACACTGATAGGACTAAGCTTTGCAAGGTCTGAAACCTGACTAGGGCCAAACTTCCCCTGCCATAGAAAGCAGAGGAGCTGGGATCAACAATTCATCTGTTCTTGGAGCACAAGTAAGATGTGTGAAGTGCACCCTTTTCCCACAGTGTCTTCCTCAGCAACAGAGGTAGAAGGGCTATAGATGTTTCATTGCTATCTATATCTTTTCTCCTTTACTTCTAGACAAATACTTAGTTTGCCTACTCCTATAGCTGGTCTTCAGGAAGTTGAAATCAACAGAATGCCCTAGGCAAGGGAAGCCAACAAGGAAGCTTTTATTATACTACATGATCAAAAGAGACTCATTTGCTTACCCAAGAGCACATTAAATAAGACTTCCTAATATAACAATGGAAACTGAACATAGTTTCTTCTTAGTAAAGGAGTACCTTGGAGAAGAGAGCAAAAATGACAGGAAAGTACTCCTACAGGCTACAGGTATTCTTTTCAGTCAGGAGGTGAGAAATCAGGAAAGAAACTTAAAGAACACTAGTCTGAGCGTTTGGCCCTCAGAAGTTCTGAAAAAATAAACTCATCTATGACTATGAAAACTAGTTTGCTACTAATTGAAGTCATAGGTTCACCCAACAACATTCATGCACCTCTCATACTGTTATCCCAATGCTGAGCCAGAAGCAACATGCCCTGCAGGTAGCTTGCAGAGCTGACTGGTTTCTAAAAATACAGACCCAAATTAGCAAAGTCTCTCTTTTGCAGGCTCTTCTTATGTTCAGGCATCATTCAAAAATCTATAGGATTTTTATGTTGGAGCCTTCTCAAGTCTCAGAGGTTTGACAGAGCCTGTGTAACAGGCTGCAGCACCAGAGAGCTGAGACAGTAACTAAGCTTCGCTTCCCTAGAAAGCAATTAAAAAAAAAAAAAAAAAAAAGGACATGCATATGCTGAGGCTGAGAAGTTTAAAGCAATGCCTACTACTACCCAGTCCAACAAACTTAGTCCTTCCCAGCTGAACAACAAACAAGACCAATGATGGATAAAAAATGACAGACTTCATATCATAAACATCCCAGTAGTTCCAAGAAATTGAAGATAGGAATAAAAATTTTTGCATCCATGTGAATGAAATGTGACCAAAAACCCTTAAACTCCCTTTTTCTTCTTAAGCAATCAGGACAAAATAGCCTAATGAATAAGTGAACAGCCATGAGAGCAAAAACATAAAACTATCATTTTCTTAGAGGCCAGCTGTGATTAAAGAGACCTCCTTTGGCTGTTATTTCCCATGTAACACACTGTCCTTTTACTCATAGCCTATTTAGAAGAGAGGTCCCATTCACTTTGTCACACTACTCTCAATATATTGAGTCTGTAAGAAATCCTGTGACACAAAATAAGCAGAAGAGACCAAGTAATGAAAAGGCCTTCTGCAAAATGAAGTGAGGGGAAGAGGAGATGCTTTCAGGTTAATATGCCTCAGTAAAACACTCCTTAGCCAAACAAGCTTTGACTCCAAGAGTTTGCTGCACACTAAACAGCAATTTTAGCTGTTTGGCTTGAAAAAACCCACACACAACCCCCCCCTGAAAAACTACAGCATTAGTTTAATGAAAACTTACTTCACAAAAACTCTTAAAAGGGTTACAAAATTCCTAGGGCAAATATAAGTACCAATGTAGAATATTACACTGTCCACCAAGAAGAGCGGACAAACTGCTAATAGTACTTCAGATATTATAAAATGAAGATTATACACATGGCTCTAAGGTTTTAGAGGTGATAGCTATTTAGTCAGCTTTTTTGGGGGGGCAGGAGTGGGTGGGGAGGGAAGACTGGAGACAGAAGTTGGAGCAATATGACAATCCAAAACCTATTGATAGGTAAATAAGCATAAAACTCATTTGCTTGCACACCTGAAATTTAACTTTGGTTTGCTAGACAGACATCCCCAGCAAAATGGTTCTGTGGGTGCACAGCACCTACCTATGGTGAAGCACCCATTGCTAATGTTTTCCAGCAACACTAAACTCTTTTAAACCTATGCATCATGAGACCTGGGAGTGAAGCTTTCTCAAACGGGCATTTTCAACTCACAGATCTTGAGGACTTGCTTATTTTTGTGAACTGCTTGGAACTGGTTCACTAATAAAAACAAGAGTGCTGGCCTTTAGATTTAATTTCCTACAGTGGGATCTGCACTTGTGAGAGAAACTTTAGGTGCCCAGAGATATTTCCTTAACTTTTTATGAATAAAAGCTTTATATAATTTGGGTAAAATTTTATATGTACACAGTTATTAAAAAATTGAGTCAAAAAAATATTGCTGAGCACTCATCTTCAATGTTTGCTAGAATCTGCTTTACTTTGGAGACTACATTTACTTAAGTTGTCATTATATTTGTCATTCATATGACTGAAAGTCAGAAACATGTCAATTCACCTTCACAAAATAAATCATTCTTAGCAAACAGTGAAGGAATAATGTACACACGAGCTTCTCAATTCAATAATATGAATGCTATTTCTTATTTGTATCAAGTTAATTATGTCTCTAACACAGGAAAAAAAGAACACTGTTTGAAGTTACTCACAGATGTGGGTCTAGGTGCTCTTGCCTACTTTGTCCAGTCAGCTTCAATTCAAAGCAATTATATGTATCCACTTGTTCACTTAGGTTACAAGATTTCTTAGAGAAAGCAAAAACAACTGGGTCCAACAAAAGACAGAAGGGTGAAGGACGCCCTAATGATTTCTCCGGGGAAGATTTGTTGTATTCCCTTAGATCTTCTCTCCAATTGTTTTTCCAATAAATTGACAGTATATTTAGACTTTATTTGTTTGGGTTTATTTGTTTTATCTGGACAATATAAAAACAACCCTAAAATAAAAATTAAAACACACAAGCTTTTTCAGGATGCCAGTATATTTTGACTAAGATATAGGCACAGGCAATAGCAAAATATAAATCAAGCATTGTGAAGTGACCCCATCAATCTGTTCTCTTATCTTTACATGAACAGAAGGTTTAGAAGATCCGTCACAACTAGGGCAACCTGTTCCCACAGACTGTTGTTTTTGACCAAAAGCCTGATAAACATTTTTTTTTCTCCATAGATGCACAATACATCCCCTGAAGTTTCATGCTGCCTTATGTATGCAGAACTTTTCTATAAGAAAATCATTGATTCTGATACTAAACACTCATAGGATGCATCTGTAGACTAGGCAGACACCTATGTAGTTTATTACTAGTGCTACCTAGTAATAAATTGCAATAAACTACATACCGAGAGACACTACTATGCACACAAGTGACAACACTCAGGAAGGGAACCTCTCTTCAACCCTCCACAGTCTGTACCAAGGACATTTGTAGAGGCAAAAAGATTAGCAGCTTTTGAAGAACTACCTCGTTATGGAACCACGGGACTGTTTACAATGAGGCAGAAAAAGATGTGAGTTTCAGTGATTTCTTAATTCTTTTTTCCTACAAATACTAAATCCCTTCAACTTTCCATCATCTGCATCATGAAAAATGAGTATTTTTCAAAACTTCTGGACAATAAACACAATCATTCTGGGTGAGGAAGGGAGGATGAGACTAAAGACAGTTTCTGTAAGTATGTGTGTGCCAACAAGCCATACATGCTTACAACCCCTTACACCTATTTCTCACAGCACATCACAAAGACCTACAAGAAGTAGCGGTGCAGAATTAAGTTCTTTGTGAATCTCATTAGATGAATACTGGAAAACACATATTTGAGAAAATGGTGCTCTATTATAACAAAGCAAGTATCACTGCTGTTGTCAACAGTAAGCTTTGAATCCAGGAATAAGAAGCTTTGCCAACTACCAGATACCTAAATTTGTCTAGTAAACATACAATTCAGAAAGGAACAATATCTATACAAGCTGAAAAGATGCCTGGTACATACTTGTAGAACTATGAAGCAGCACTCATCTTTAAAAGAGGTGCAGAATCGCTGTGTCTTTATCTCAACCAAAAAGGTTAAACAGGAGTGAGTATTCCAGGGCTAACTGTTCTGCTCTGTATGGTCTGTTTTGAGGGATAGAGCATACTGCAGTCAAGGTATCATTCAAGTCATCATGGCTTTAATTCAACTGTCCACGCAACAT
Source organism: Pachyramphus minor (assembly GCA_013397135.1). Lineage (NCBI taxonomy): Eukaryota > Metazoa > Chordata > Aves > Passeriformes > Tyrannidae > Pachyramphus > Pachyramphus minor. Next base: position 557,690 of record VYXB01008291.1, on the reverse strand, counting down.
TCCTGCTCACTGAACCATTCTGTACCCAATAGCAATCCACTGGGGCTACCAAAAAGCGATCCGATAAGGACAGAAAAAGCACTGCCCTTGTAAGATGCAAGGTAAGACCACAAACCATAAGAATAATGCGTATATATGGCTGTACTATGAATCATACAGAGGAGTACAAAGCAGTGACAAGTGACTTTCAAGAAGCCACTGAATGCTCTGAACATAACAGTAGCACAGTGGAGACAAGTGACCACAGTCATACAATTTTCCTTGCCACAGCACTCTGCTTGACATACCCCTGATCTACTCATGGCATCCCACTTCACATGTTAAGAGAAAGAAGAAGTGGAACAAAACTGACTATTTTTCAGTTAAAAGTTAGCATTGATTTGACAGGCTTAATGATTTGGCACAAATACAACTTAAGAACCCAGGGCCAAATATTACACCTAATACTTCAGTGAAAGAAAGGCTTTAATCATGATGCAAACTTTCCCAGGATCTTAGAATAATTATTAATTACTATCTCAAGGGCACAGTCATTCTTCCTGTCACAGAATTTGGGTAAGAAGCTTCTGTTGACAGCTGCTTACTTTTTCCTCCACCTCACCTCATTGGTTTCTCCTCCAGTTCAGTGAAATGAAGACAGACAATTAAGATGGATTATTTCAAAGAACTATGAAGCAGGCCAGTCTGATAACTGAAGAGCTGGGAACAAGCACCTGGAAACAGCAGCCTCCTAACCCAGATCTGTCTGATCAGTCAAACTGTTCAGTCATGGCAGTTACAACAGCGAAGCTTTCACAGTGAAGGTAGCAGGACTTCCCCCTTTTCTCTCATTTTCTTTAAGTAACTGTGGGAAGTGTCCACTTTTTTAAATCATTTCCATATAATTATGGCTATTAGAAAAACCAGTGGCTGTGTTGTGCTTAGTTGCCAGCTGGAGTTAAACTGCAGTACTTAAGAGGAAAATTCTCCAAAATTTCAATCAGCTACTGCTCTAGGATAAAAAGCAAAAGGTAAGAATGTTACTGGTCAAAATGTTCAAGAAATGAGGCAAAAGGAAGGTAATATACTGCAGCTCACATGACATGGAGGGGGGGAAAAGTATGGGAGGAAAGAACACTAAGAGGAAAGAGTAGGTATAGAGGGACATCTCTCAATTTAACCTTGAAACAAAGCAGATGCACCAAACTTAAACTGCAACTACCACTGCCTTTGTCCTCAGACAGGAATCCATCTCCCTGTTTCCCCACAGTCAGCAGAAACAGCCCATTTCTCAATTTGGGATCCCACCTTGAGATCAAGCCTCTCCTATCTCAATTCTTCAGTTAATAGATTTAATCTTCTTAAGACACATTACTGTGCTTTCAGAGTGACTGTGACACAATAACTATAACTCCTGGGTGTGGGAGAACAAAAACTGCTGGAAATTAAACTCCCCACTTCAAACATAATAAAAGTAATATAGAACACGTTTATAAACCATCATAGTCAAGCTGCATCTCCTGTGTCGCATGCTAAAAAACGGGTAATGCTACAGAGCTCCCTGGTGACAAAGTTGGATGTCCTATAGTTTTTGATTTTCTGCTAGAAACTTAAGAGACACTAATCTTCAAAGACGCTTATCTTTGAAGCTTTCCACAATACACTTTAAAACAAGTAAGTAAACTGTATCTACACCATCACCAAGTAGCAAAGCTTTTGCAACCTCCACAATGATTTGAAAGTAGTTTCCAAAACCAACAACCTTAACCTTATTCTCCAGGCAGTTTAATCAGTACCACTGTAATGATCCAGACAGCAATATGCTCTGCTCCAGGAAGCAAATTCCAGATTGAAGTCCATGTAGATCGTAGCAGTAAAAGCGCCTTTATCATATTACCGTCACGTCCAACACAAAGCCTCTGCCTTACTCTAAAAGTGCCTCCTTGCTGGCAAGAGTCCGTCAAGGTTGGAATCGCTCTTCCTGCGACCCGCAGTAAGACACTCTCCACTCTACCACAACACTCTCCTTCAGACAGCCCCGCCGGTCTGGCAGACAGACCTGAATCCGCCCGCCCGCGCCCCGCGGGGCATCCCCCGACCCCCGTCCCGGTCTCTGCCGGGGGCACCGACCGGCCCCTTTACCTGGTGAAGAACTCGGCAAAGCTGCTGCCGGCGCCGGCGATGCCTAGCCGGTGCCGGGCCCTCTCCGGCGGCTCCTGCGGCGGCGGTGCCGGGGCTGCAGGCGCCGTCCCTCCTCCGTGGGGCAGGTGCTCCGGGGCGCTGCGGCGGCGGCTCACCTCGTATGTGTTGCGGGAGTTCAGGTTCACGTCCGTGAAGCCGAGAGGCTCCGTGGGCAGCGCCGCGGGCTCCGCCCGGTCCCGGCAGGTCCGCACGCCGGGGCCAGCCAGCGCCCTGCTGCCGGCGTCGCCC
>VYXB01008291.1:522341-554851 GCA_013397135.1 Pachyramphus minor | reverse complement strand
GCTGGCAGCCGGCGCCGCTCCGCGCGTCCGGCACGGCCTCGGCGGGGGGCGGGCGGGCCCGGCACACGCAGGCGCGCGGCGCCGGTCCTTCCCCCCGGAAAGTCACCATAGAGAGACGGGCAGGAAGCGCCCGCCTGCCCGGCCGCCCGGCGCGGCCGCACCCGGAACCATAGAGACCTAGACCGACTCTTTCCCCGCCAGAGGCGCGGTGGAGGCTGCTCCCCCGTCGCTACCGTATTGCACCTAAAAGCTGGCGGCGCGCAGCATGTACCGCATTCCGCCGGAGTGCCGCGGGAAAGGACAGCCCGGCGGCCTCATCCCTCCCTCCCTCGCAACCCAGCACCACTCCTGCTAGGATGAAATGGGACCCCCCGGCTGTCCCAGCGGCCCCGCGGTAGCCGGGCACACGCACTGCAGAGACGCACCCCGCCCCAGGCCCCCCCGGCCCGTCCAGCGTCCTGCCCGGCGGGGCCGCACCAGGACCGGGAGGGGACCTGCAAGGCGTTCAGTAGCGTCACATCTGTCATTGTTTCCTATAAAAAAACAACAGAAAACCCACAAACAAACAAAAACCCAAAACAAACCGAAAACGGCCCCCCCAAACAGAGTAATAAAGATGTAACAGCACCGAGGGTGTTGCGAGGTCCCTCTGTGGCTGCCGGACGGGGGAGGTGGCGGCGGTGTACGAGGTGCCCGGGAAGGGCAGTCCCGGATCCGGGAGCGGGGCGGGCTCCGAGGAGGGAGACAGAGGGTGCAGGGACACCCGGCACCAGTTTCCCCACCGGTCACTCGCGGCGGAGCCGGGGGGTCAGGGTGGGTGTCATCGCCCAGCCAAGAGCCGGTGGCCGCGGAGGACTGGGCGGGTGGGGCAACACCTCTTTTTGGAGGAGATAGGAGCAAGCTGAGCTTTGGGGAGAAGAGGACAGAGAGAAAAGAGATATAGGATGGGCACTTCGAAATCATAGGATGAGTCCTCTCCTGAGCAGTGACGGGATACTGTAACTCAGGTTATGGCTGGGGAAGTGGATGGAGGACGCGTAGAGAGGCAGGTCCCATGACCTGTGTTTCCGACAACATCCCTCAGAGGAAAACCAAAGCATTACAGTCCCCTCTGCCAAGCAAGGGAGCAAGGCCGCAAGTCACACAAAAAGAAAAGGCAAAGGGGCTCCAAGACCCCAGAGAAAAGCAGTAACAGCACAAGTCCCAAGTTTGGTCTAGTAGGCTATACCTTATCCTAGGTAAGCACCAAAAGTAACATCTCAACCCAACAGACTATTTTTGTATTCCAACAGTAAATACTCACAACTGGTAGCAAGGGAAGTGCCATTCTCCTGGAAATCCTTGGCCAAAGAAATCCTCCATTTGAAAATCCCACATTCAAAGATCCTCCAGCATGGTGGAGGGCCTTGCTTTTAAAGGTAGGAAAGTGGAGCATGCCCAGACAGAGGCCTCACCCACCATGGGAAGGAACAGCCTTCCTCTTTTCATGTTTTGGGTTTTTTTCTTAAAAATTGTGAGCATTTTGGAAATGTTTAAACTAGCAATCTTCACCTAAATAAAAAATTGATGCATTTCATTGTGTTATGAGTTCTTGTTAGCACTTTGCAATACAAAGTCTTTTGGTCTTTGCTTAAGTAAAGAAAGAAACAGTTAATTTCTTTTTTTCTTGTCATCTTGTAAGTGTACTTTTGAAGTCAGATGTGCAACACTGGTGTTGTACATGCAACAAGAAAATCTGATCTCACCCTTTTGACTTGAGTAACTGGCAAGTGCTCAGGATCTGAGAGGTTGGAGAAGAAAAAAATCTGATTTTGTTTTGCTTTGCCTCGCCTATCTTGATAGCAGGCATGCAGCCTCATCCAGCTACAGCTGTGCCAGATAAAGGACCATTGGCCTTAGCTGCTTGCAAAAGTGCCCAGTAAATATTCCCAAGATTACCTATCCCTTGGATATGACAGCTGAACTGCTTGTGGGAGCACTTTGTAGGCTACTGTGAACAAAAGAAACCATTGACAAATATGTACTAATTAAGCTTTTTGGTTAGCTGAAGCTTTTTAATCAAGATTTTTGCTGTAACTTAGATGGTAGGCTTTTTGTTCTCCCCTGAGATTCGGAGGCATGTGGAGGCTGATCATTGTCCCTACTGAGTAAACATACTTCTTGGGTGCTAGAGAGCCTCTCTGCCTTTACTAGTGAGGATTTTAGGTTTACAGAAACACTCAAATCCATAGAGTGTTTGTGATCATTTTCTACAAAGTGTTCGTTATTTACCTGGGATGCTGTATGGCAGTGTCACTCTTGAATATACTTCTGTGATTTAATTAATGCAGAACCTGCAAAACAGTACCAGATGTTAAACAAGCTAAGCAAAATGAAGACTGGCACAGAGATTATAACACAGGATTGGCTTATGGTGAGCTGATTTCAATCAAGGGCAGCTGGGATAGTAGGAAATTATACCAGGGATTGCAGAGAGATAGTTCCTGTTGTTTTGCTCAAAATAAGACCACTTGGTTCATTGTATTTGCATTGATTTCCATCTATAGGAATGCTGTGTTTTAACCCCAGCCAGCAGCTAGGGTCCATGCAGCCACTTGCTCACTCTTCCAGTGGGATGGGGGAGTGTAAAAGTGAGAAAACTCATGCGTTGAGATAAAGACAGTTTAACACGTAAAGCAAAAGCCATGCACACAAGTGAAACAAAACAAGGAATTCATTAACTACTTCCCATCAACAGGCAGATGTTCAGCCAGTTCAAGTCAGTCTGATTTGAATGAGCAAGGATGAACAAGTAGTCTGCACAACATTGTCAGCCATCCACAAGGAAGAAGTAGAACTAAATAGCAGATAGCTGGCTATAAAATGCAGGAGTTTCAAGAGCAGGGTTGCTGAAAGGGCTAGGATGGAGGATCACATTTTGAGCCTTGTGAGAGAGCAGTCCCATGTTACTATTGTTGCAGCATATCTAGGAAGTCATCTGGTTCAGAAAATCAAAATCCCATATAATTTCACTGATTCATTTTAGGGCAAGCTCTCCCAAGTAATTTAATCATCACAAAAATAGTTAAAATGTGTCTGACTGGAAACCGGAAATGACTGGTCAGAGTGGGAAGCTCTTCATCTTGACATTGAAGAAATTAAATCACATGATTCTACCCTAACAACAACATATAATTTAGTAACTGTGCTGTTGCCTGATGCTGTTAAAAATTACATACTTGTACTACAGTTCTGATCTGGCAGTGAGATCCTTAGTATCCAATATTTTAGACATATTCACATGAGAAATAGCAAAAATAGCTAATAAACCAGTAAATTTTAATATCAGAATGGCTATTGTAAGTACTAAGCCTACAATCCTTAAAATTAACTTTCTTTATGTTTTTCTCAGGTCTGGTGGTGAGAAGCAAAGTGAATGTCCTTATTGACTCCAAAATTATGACAACTGTTTTGCCCAGGGCTATCTATCATGATAGACTTAGTAGCCTAAGCTTCAACCAGTCTTCCTCTCACCTGTATTTATGTTTCTTCAAGGATAAGAATAACAAATGATTTGAGGAGACAGGTGATCTGCTTCTGTGTCATTAATTTCCTACAGTGCTGAGATAAACTTCCTTTTCCTTATGGCTGCTGTGCAGAGACTGCAGGCCACCTCAGCACTGAGGCCAAGAGAGGGAGTGTTCAAGGTCCAGACTCATCCTCCTTATTTCTAAGCATTTCTACAGTTGGGCAACAGAGAGAGAACTTTTCTAAAAGGCAAGTTAGCTTGTTTGAAATCAATCTCACAATCCCACCATGCTGCCTACAAAAAGCGAACATAGGCAACACATAAGCAAGGGGCATTCTCCTAGGAAAGAATGAAAGGGAAAGTTTTGGGGGCTAGGTGCTGTGGATGCAAAACATCTACAGAGATTCAAAAGAAAACCAAGCAAGTGCTTGGCGAGCAGATCCAGCAAGGTACCATCAGTCAGAGCATGCCACAGGTCAGGGAGGTTTCAGGGGCTCTCATCCATTGTTTCATAGTTTAGGCAATTTCTGTGGGGCTGCCTGTGCTCCCAGTGAGACTCAGACCTTTTCCTAGCAGTGGGAAGTGAGGCAACCCTCTGGTTTAGAGGCAGGATACTGCAATAAACAGACCCTTAGTCTGCTGGGAATGACTTTTCTTATGTTCTTGTGTAAGTTCTCATCTGCAGTTCCCATCTGCAGCTCACAAATCAGACACTCTCTGCACTTCAGGAAATTATGAACAAGGAAATTGTAATTTATAATTTGTTCCCAAAGACCAAGAAACAACACTGTTCTGTAAAAAAATCCAAACAACAAACTCTACAAATAATAAGCCATTCTCATTTCCAAAGGAACAACTAATAAGCCAATGCCCTTCATTAGGTTCTCATTTCCAAAAGATCAACATAGCATAGACTCAGATATTAACTTAACTCTTGTGCCAATCAATGCTGACAGTTGAAATACACATTTAATAGGTACACTCATAACCAATATGTAGCTGGTGGTTTCCCAGAGCTGTTCCAGTACTTCTCTAATTAAAATATGAAATGGCTTCTTCAAATCAATATGTAGGAAGAGCTGTACCTTAGGGCTCCCAAGATGTTATTTCATTTGCAACACAGTTGTGATCTCTGTCAGTTCACTTCAGAGGCTCTCACTTCTTTGGAAATGCTAGTTTGGTAAGAATATCTTGCACCCAACTAATAGCAGTCTGCACTTTTAATACAAAGCCTTCTGGGCAAGATCTCATCTCAGACTATAACTAACAATTAATGAAGGTGTTTGGTAGACTCCTGCACACTGCAAGCTTCTCCTTGGCACACTCCCAGTCCTGCTGCTGTCTTAAAATTAAACTACACTGCTTGTGGATCAAACATGCTGTATACCTTTATTAAGACAATTCAGCCTGTGTTACTTTGCTTGTGTATAGTTATGCTTGTGGTGGTTCAAACAGGGCCAAACCACCCTGAGGACTGCTGTGGGATAAGCTGTACTTGCCATTGCTTTGCTAGGGGCCAGAAGGCTTTCCAGATTATTGACGTTCATTGGAAGGCTCTCCTTCCACATAACCTCTATGGTGCCCACTGCTGAGCCAAGTAGATGACATATCTACATATAGACTTCTGTTTCCCTCTCGATATCACCATTAAGATACAGAAAAGCTAAAGGGATCTAACATATCCAAATATTCCTGGTTTAAATGTCATTAAACTCATATGGACAGAGAGTTATCTAGAAATCACCCTTACCTGAAACCAGGGTAAAATAGAAACAAACAGAAGTACCTTTTATCACATACAAACCAGAAATACAATCTCACAGATTCTCAACAGCATAAGACAGAAGAGAGGAATGAAAAAAAAATTAAAATCTGATTCTGTTATGATCCAAAAGGCTTTTACTTTCCCCTTTCTATCCAGCTAATCAATTACACACTTAATTACCTGATCTCCAGGTTCTGTCCATGTCTGCCAGAAACCTCATAATGTGTTCACAGAGACTAAGAGTTTTCTCTTTCTTATTGTACAAATCCACCTTTTGAGATCTGCCAAAATACTAGGGCAGAGAACGGAGACAGATGAAGCAGAAGAAAAGGAAGAAATAAGGTTAAGCAGGCAACACAATATCTCATATTCCTCAGCCTGAGATCCTCACTTGCTCAGGCAGTAACCCAGTGTTTTTAGTGGAGGCATATTTTTGGGATGAAATGAAAAGGAATGCATTCATACATTGTAATTAAGAGATCTGAGCCCTTTTCTCCTTTCCCTGAGAATATTTTGGCCAGTTGTTCTCCACCTACCCCTTTAGGGTTTGCATGAGTTTTACCTTAGGGCTCCCACAATTCTTTAATTATTTCCTCCAGATGCATTTTGAATTACATATATTAATATATTACATATATTCAGCCTTGACTCTTCCCGGCTTTTAGTCAGGATATCAGCAAGGTCTTAGCCTACAGCAGTAAATATTTTTGTGGGAGCTCATTCAGCTGCAGGGATTCTACTTTGCACTTTTCCTACCAACATTTCTTGTAACATGCAATGAGACTGTTTACTTAAGTTAGTATGTTGTTGATAAAGATTTGTTAGTCCTCCTCCATGGTGACTAGAGCACATTCCTGCCTCAATCTCCTGCTCTATTTGCTTACTGTGTCACTAACACTAATAAAATCACTCCTATGGCTGATAAAACAAAAGCAGCAAAAAAAAAAAAAAAAAAAAAAAAAAAANAAAAAAAAAAAAAAGGATTCTTGGGAATTTTCCTTTTTTAAAAAATTACTGTAATACACATTGAGGGCTATGAGAACATGAGCATGTCTTTGCATTCTCTAAACATGTTCTCTTTGCTTCATAAGCTAAGGTCATATCAAATATTTAGAAATAATCTAATTGATCAGATTTAATTCTGACTTGAACTTACAGGTGCTATGTATAAATATACAGCGTGACTCTAAAATGTTGCCAAGGCTGAGCATCAGCTTCTGGGTGCTCTGGAATTCTTTCTGATAAATGCAGTGGCAAGAGAAGTCCACTAAGAAAAACAGATGAAACTTGAAAGAGTCTTTCCTCCTAAATTCAGTGAGAACTGAATTTGTCTTAGGATTATTTGCAGATGAAAACTTTCCATTGGATTTTATTAGAAAACCTTTCACAAAAAGTGGAAGAAATTGTCACAGGGTGTATAAGAGCAAACAAGTGAACAGTTTCCAGTGACAATGTTGGTGTGAATTGACCTTCCCCATGGATCAAAAATAGCTTAAATTGTTTTGACAAGTTACATTATTGTCCTAGCAGTTCTCTTGCTTTCATGGCACATGAAGTTGCGTGATGCAGGTACAGGAATAAATAGCTGGAAGCAAGAGTTGCCTACTTCAGGTTACAAAGCATTGCTTGTGAATGCTGAACCAAGTCCTAAATAATAGTAAACAAGAGTTTATCCTTAGAAGAACAGGTCTCCCTTGTCTTGGGCAAATGGAATAATAACAGGGAGTGGTTGGAAAGGGTAAGGTTCACTTTACTGCTCTGTGTTTAAGGTGCACTAAACAGGCAGACAGTCCCTTGGGAAATGCTGCAGCCAGGCACAGCCAGCAGGACTGGGACTAAATCACAGGCAGTGCAAAAGGGGAGAAACTGTTAAAGTGTATTGTTTATTAAGGCCATTTTTAAAGTAAATTTGCTAAGAAATGTTTGTCTGTTTGTAAAAACCAACATGAAACATTCATCAATATTTGCATGGATAGACAGGGATGAGGAAAATGAGAGGGGAAAAAAAAGAACAGGCATATATTTACTATTCAGAAATATCACCTTCTAATTATGCAGTGTTGCATCCTACACGCATCCTGAGCTATTTTCCAGACAGCGCTGAAAGCTTGTGCTGATGAGTTATTCTATAGAGTTTTTTATGCTCTGCTTATCACTGTAGTGTCCCAATCCAACAGTGCATCACAATGGCTGTAAATGCAACCATTAGATGAAGACTGTGTCTGAACTGCGGAACAGTGGAACACTTCTCACTTTTCATTTCCAATGGTATAACTTATCCTGATTCACTCTTAAGAGCCAATCATACATCATGCCTCCACTTCTCCATGCAATTATTTCCATAGATGGAAAGTCAAGGAAAGATGGAAAGGGACCTGTCGCAAATCTAGATAGTAGTATCTTATGGAAAGTACCTATCATGCAATGAAGATATAGCCAGTGCAATATTTCTCATGTTCTACCGCAGGGAAAGAAGCACATGCTGCAGACAAGGACTTTTGTTTAGTTGTTTTGTATTCAAACACAAATTTGCTCAGCTTTTGCTAGAGAAGCAACATGGAGCACTGGGTAGCAAGATGTGTGAGGTGTTGGAGCTTCCAGGGCAAAGATTGCAACCATGCAACTCCTGCAGGATAGATTTTTTTTTCTGACCAGTGATAATTTTCAACTAGTTATTAACTGTGATCTTAACTGTGAATATTTTGTGTGGCTTTTATCAGCATGAAGTCTGAGGAAACCTTGAAGATTAAGAACAAGAACTTGAATCTGAGTCAATTTCTGAAGTAGTCAGTGTAGGCTGTGGGACCTTATGTCTTGTGCCTACATGTCTGTAAGTGTCCTGGAACATCAGTGCCCAGTTATTTTAGATACTGTAGTCCAACCATGAGCTTGCAGTAAGTGTGTAAATTAGGCTTGCCACTGCTTGCCAGTATAGGTTAATAACCTAGCTTAGGTAATATAGAAAGTTTGTGCTGTCAAATGAGTGTTTGAGAGGAATCCAAAGATTGTTCTAAAACATATTTTAGATAGATTGTGGGGATGTGGGAACTTCAAAGATAGAAGAGTGAATATAGGGCTGTGAAGCCTTCAAAACGCTTTTATCTGCCACCTGACATCTTCTGCCTGACTCATATTTTGGGTACTGAACCATTGTTAGTCCTCAAACACAGGTTTTTGAAGCACCAAACCTTACTGGTGGCAGTGGCTGGGTCGTCTCTTCAGGACAAAAACAATTGTGCAGAGTGCCTGTGCTGTCTGACCATACAGTACAGCCAGCTGCAATAGTGGCAGCATAGAGAATTGTAACAAGACGAGAGACTGAAATGGTCCTTGTGAAACCCTGAAATTCACTGGCTATCAAGTATCACATCTTTCCAGCTTGCTGAGAGGCCCCATTTCATTAAATCTCTGAAATAAGAGAACACAAAACAAAGCAAAAAGCAATACTGTGGCTGTCTGAAATTCTTGAAAGTAAAATAATTTTGATTAGAGTGTAAATTGGACTTCTTAATTCTGAGAGCTGAGCGCTGTCGCATATAGACAGAAAATCCATTTGCAGTCTGCCCCATGAAAATACCACGCATCATCTCTCAAAAAACTATTTACACCTTGTGGGGGCATGGGCAAAAAAAAAGTAAGGAAAACTCTCACTGACTTTCTGAATAATTACAATTTGCATACTCTGAAGCCAACCAGGGGGCATGGGCATCTGCTCTGTTGGAAATATACTGTCATAAGTGGAGACAAATTAATAAATAATTTCTACAGGAACCTGAGTATGATCTGACAATAGCTCTGCCACATCAGTTAGTAAGAGCAAATTTCAAAAATCATTCTACGAAGTGCTGTGTGTGCCCTCTATTGGAAACATGGGGTGGATTGCATTTTTTAATCTTAATTTTCCGGCTAGTTTTATAAATGCAAAAAAAGTCAATAAGCCATTTGTATCCTGAAATATGCAGAGGTAGCATTTTAAAATAGTCCACACTTTATTATGGACTGTTTTTCACATTATTATTATCTTTATTACTTTAATTTAGATTAAACACTAATTAAAATGACATAGATACTGGTTACTATAGCAATGTAAAGCATTTCTGTTTAAATAGTAAAATCAGAAAGCTCTTTACTGTGCCACCCTGGAAAATGGCATCCACTGTCATAAAATACTCAAGCAGCTGGACACGTTGCTTTGTTCAATAAAGTGCAACTCAGAAGTACAGCTCTGAGAAGAGAACAAAACCATCTTTCTGCTGGGCTGTGTCAGGAGCCAACTCAACCCCACCATTACTGCAGCCAGATGTGTGCTGCTTTGCCTTGCAGAGGTGCTCCATGTCTGCAAGAGAATGCTGCTCAGGATCAGAGGAGTCAAGAGCACTGTCACAGGGCTGCCTGGCCACTAAAGCTTCTGGTTTTACCTTCTGGATTTTGGACTGTACCTAAGTGTCACAATGGGCATTTCATGCCTGTATCAGCTGGGAGGGCTACCCACTTTAAAGGTGAAAAATACTAGTGTTCAATCATTGGCATTCTCCCAGGAAGGTGCAAAACAGTGGGGCAGAAGGAATAAATTGTCAGCCCTGGTCTCTCATCTGAGCTGCTTTGCTGGAAGCTGCGAGCTAGAACTGAGTCAAGGGAGCTGATAAGAGAGCACCAGAAGGGAAAAAGCAAGAGGCTCACTTGTGCTAATTCTGGAGAATAGTAGAAGGAATAAAACATGACAAAAGAAAGTAATTTGCCAAAAACCCCCAAGATGGCTAAATGATTGTGTCTACTCAAAGCTAACCCAGCGCACAGTCTTTTTAAATTCTGAGATCCAGCTCCAAAACCAAATACTGAAAGCAGCCTCAGTATTATAGTAGACTATATATATCGTATATATAGACTATATATATAGTAGTCTCAGTATATACTAGACTACAGCAGACGGAGAATAAGAAAGTAATTAGAAGGGATGGTATGACTCTAAATGGATCTGTGCATTTCCTGTATCAGTAGAGGTTATAGGAAATAATCAAAGAAGATTCAAGCAGTCCTTCAAAGGGGAATTTTATCTTCTACTTCAATTCTAAACTGGATGACATGACAGCTACTCTAAATCTGATCTTTTCAGCAATGAAAAGAAAGCATCCTCTCAAACTGAAGGCTATCTATAAGATAAATCAGAGCAATCATATAATTTTGAAAGCATGAGGGTCATCATGTCCAGGTGGCATACCCAAGAACTCTGAAAGTACTTATGGATGAAGTGGTTAAGGTGCTAGCAAAAAGAGACATGAAGGGTCGAAACAACGCACCTTCCCTTTGTCTCTCAATGAAATCAGTTTAGCTGCTTAATGGTCCAGACACACAGCAGGTAGCATCTTCACTGCTGAGTACGCCTTGTGTTGTGATATCAGCAAGTGTTGGTGAAAAGCCATTTACCTGTAGTGATTGTTCTAGGGCACTTACACAGGAGATCCCAACTGCAAATAGGGTCTCTCCAAATCAATCATATGAAAGTGTCACAGCATCTCTACAGACTGGTATTCTTAAGCCATCATGGAGCAAAGCTTGGAGGGCATTTCCTAGAAGTGAATTTGTTATCTTTGGCCTTTCTATCTGGGAGAGATGCCAGGCACTTTTCCAAGAAAAGTAATTTAGTTAGATATTACATTTTTTTTTCTTCCTTATTTAACTTTAAAGATATTTCATACTCAAGAGCTGATTTGCTAAAAAACTCATAGTGATACCTCTGAAAGAACCATATTAACTTCAAAATATGTGAAGAGCTACAGTGGACTCTGTACTGGATGACACAAATTCAAATTATTTAAGTCTGAGCAGACTAAATATCCTCTTGATACTTAGATGTTGATTTAGTTATTCTTTCTTCAACTTCTCTACACAGTTTCTGAAACAATTATTCATAAACTTCATAAACTTCCAGTTCACTTGTACAGCTAATTCGTATTTCTGTAATCAAAACTCATTTATTTTCAAATATGCAAATGCTGGATTAACTACACAAATAGTTTAGCAGTCCTGGTATATGATCAAGTTCACAAAGCGCATATGGCCTTGAAAGCATGAATATAATATATAAACCCAAGAGTATATGTGTACACACACACCTATACATACAAAACCAGACTCTTTACCTGTGCAGAGAAGAATAGATGGATAGACAGATAATCATATTGGTTTCAGGTGTAGCATTATTGCCTTCAATGGCATTTTCTTCCAAGACTTTAAAACCAGTCCCTAAAGGGACTGTAAAGTCCCTGTAAAGCTAACCACAAAACCCAGTTTAGTATAAGTCACGTACTATCAATGTTTTTTCAGAATGCAAGGAAGACAACTAATCCAGAATCTCATTTTACCAGCACCTCAACACATCTTTACACAGTGTGATCACATACGAAAAACCGATGCTACTTCATGAAGTTGATTATAATAATCCTCCCCAAATTGGACAAGATCTCAAAATTAATTAACTGTTTAAGTAACCACTGTTGGTATTACATTCATTTGACAAAGCAGAAGTGATTGGCACCAGACAAATGTGGCTGCAATTTTCAGTCTTTACGAGACCACGTAACACCAGCAAGACCTGGCCTTGGCCTGCACGCAGCCCACAGGTGCAGAGCAGACCCTGTTCTTGACATGCTGGAGGCTCATTCACAGGACCTGAGAACTGCAGTGCCCTTCCAGGAGGCTCCTTCATGCTTAGGTTGAAATATCACATCCTGCTGAGCACTGACTTTTAAACTGCTTCAGTTGTCCAGCCAAGACACCAGAGACCTAGACGAAGGCGTGAGCTCCAAATGTAATCATAGTAAATCACTAAAGGCTTAATTTTAATCTCTGAATCAGATCTCCTCTTCATCATAATATGTGCTAGAAATATGTGAACACTTAGTCAAGGATGAGATAATTTTACAAGGGAGAAGTAAGGCAAGGAAAAGGGAAGGGGAGGGAGAAGAAAACTGATTTTGGTTTCTTATATAAATACATTTTTTCTCTTCTTGGAGAGAGAGAGATTTTAAATAGAAGTGACTGCATTTAAAAAGCACCATACAATATCAAGACATTACATACATTACAATATCTTTTATGTATATTCTCTGGACAAGTTTATTTTTTTCACAGACAGAACAGCTTACAAATTTTCTGGAGTCAAAAGAGACAATTTTATCCATTCCATCAGAATTTTCGTCCACTTTTTGCTCAGAACCTTCCTGTTCTGCCCTGAGTAAGATAAATTTAAAAAATAGCTACAGGCCTTAAAGTCAAAGTTTTCCGCATTTTCAACTTACTGCATACACTTAGTTTCACACAGTGTTGTGTTTTCCCCTGTGTCTGTCTTTCCTCCCTCTCCTATAAGCTTACACTTCACTCCCTCATGCCCGATATAGGAATAAAAGCAGGGCAATGTTTCTATTCCTGTCTTTGCCACTGACTCACTCTATAGTTTCCTCAGAATTTGCATTTTCCACTTGGATCCTCCGGTACCTAAGAAGAATGTGCCTGTTGATATTTTCTTTGTGGTAAGAGCCTTCATAATGTCTCCCTCTGTGCAGATTCTCTTGTGTTTAGTAAGGGTTGAGTCCACAGTGCAAGGTTATTAGTAGGGGTTCTAGCTTCTACCCAGATGCCTACTTTAATTACAACTAAAGGAAATTAATTTCTTAAGATATCTACCTCTCAGTGAGATTTTACTTCAGCCAACAGACACAAAATTTTGAGGTAGGCACTCGCAGACATGCACAAAAAATAGCATCAATACATACACTTTCCCTTATAATGGATACTAAAGAGGAGCCAGACATAAGCAGAGCATAATGAAATCCTGGGAACTGGAGCTACACGGAGACGCTGCAAACAGTTGTTTTAATATGAATAATTCTAGCTACCTTCCACTACAGAGCCCTGCAGCACTACTATCTGCTGAATATGCAAAAGCATTGCTCTTTCCTTTCCAGCGTTGTAATGCCTTAGGTCCATCTACTGTCCCATTTAAAATCCTTCACAAATATATTCTGTTCTTCAGGGTCATTACATTGATTGTTACATAAAAGTAAATGTTTTGAGTCAAACTAGCAAATGTGTAGATAATTCTTACAAACTAAGGTTTAGTCCTTAGTATTGGAATGAACGTCAGAGGCCTATTGTGGTGTGCATACGTTGGCAAAATCCATATATGTAGAACTAAGGTTGGTTCCAAATAAGATGTGGAGTTGGCTGGAGCCTATGTTATTTTTACAGCTACTGCTGTTTAAACAAAGTACATATTTCATTAAAGAAGATTCTAGATCAATTGTTTGATTTATGAGTTCATCTTAGAAACACATTAACTAGAAATGTATTCCAATTTTCAGTGTCATAGCAGGAATAAAACAGTAGGCTGTATTACGGAGGCTGTGGTCTCAAAGGCATAAAAAATTAGGATCTTAAAAACATGACCAAATGTTAACAATCTGTTATGACTGGTACAATCCAGCTAGTTTAGCTTAAATATGCTGATTTTTTTACCGGCAAAGCTGCCAGCTTTGCTGCTCAAAATCTGTTTAAAAAATTTCCACTCTGTATCATAATTACCAAGAATATCAGAACAGTAAATAGAAATCAGATACTTATTGGCTTGAAAATTATTTGTATTGGCACTAGTGACTGGAGTAGTTCTAATTAAGAGACAAAGAGAAAATAAAAAATACCTCATTTAAAAATAAATACTGGTTTCCCGTGTTAATTAATTACATTTATTGATATTTTCTATTCACATCCCAATCTCTTTTTTCTTTTTCTCATGACAGGATTACCATATAAATTCTTTTAAAATAAAGAATTATACTCTATTTGCATAAGGGTACTTTATTGAAAGGAGGATGTAAATATATGAAAGACATTCATACAACGTGCATGTTATTATAACAGCAAATGAAAGAGCTGCTAAAATACATCAGAAAACACCCTTGGCTGAAAAAATAGAGGCAGCTTTTGGGTACAATATATGAGGAAATGCATGAACAACTTTCTGACAAAATGCATATTCAAACTGATCTTAGGTTTCTGTGGTTTTGGTTTGTTTACATAATATTTCAAATCAAAAAATAAATAGTGCAATGCTGTTTTGCTGAAAACAAGGGTTCTGATACCTAGATGGCATTCTCAATGTACATAATCCGACGCAAGGTGCTATCCTGCTCTTTAACAAACCTGAAAATTCATCGTGGTCTCCAAAAGAAGGAGACACTTAGGAAGCGCCAGGTCCTCCCTCGCCCCTGACTCTTTGGCAAGTACACATTGAGGACTGGGAAGGGCTCTTCGCAGGACGATTCTGTGCGGAAACCTCCCTCCGTGCGGTTCGGAAGGGCGCTCGATCTCAGGGACCGTCCCCGTCATTCCCGGTCGGCGCTCCGCTCCCTCCGGCTGCGCGGGGACTGCATCCCGCCCGCGGGCGGCACTCGGAGCTGCCGCTGCTCCGTCCCGGTGCTGCGGTCCTCCATCCCCCGCTCCGCTCCGCCGTCGAGGGGCCACCACTGCCCGGTCCCGCCGCGGGAGAGCCCCTCCCTCCGTGCCTCCCTCTCTCCCTCCGTGCCTCGGGAGCAGCGGCGGCGAGGGGGCGACAGGCGTGCGGCCCCGGCAGCCGGAGCGGTGAGTACCCCCGGACAGCCCGACCCGGCGCGGGGGTTGCTGAGACGGGCGGGGGCGGCGGGCGGAGATGCCCCCGCTGGCGGCCGCTCCCACATTCGAGGGCGGCCTCGGGAGCGCCCCAGATGGGGGGCTCGGAGGCGGAGGACAGCCCGCGGGTGCTGCGGGCCCTCACCGGCTGCCTGCTGGGTGCCCTGGTGCTGAGCACGCTGGTGGGCAATGCGCTGGTGTGCCTGGCTGTCCTGCGCTTCCGCCACCTGCGCACCAAGGTCACCAACTGGTTCGTGCTGTCACTGGCCATCTCAGACCTCTGTGTAGCCCTCCTGGTGATGCCCTGGAAGGCGGTCACTGAGGTGGCTGGAGGCTCCTGGCTCTTTGGCAGCCGCTTTTGTGACACCTGGGTGGCTTTTGACATCATGTGCTCCACTGCCTCCATCCTCCACCTCTGCATCATCAGCCTGGACCGGTACTGGGCCATCGCCAGCCCCTTTCGCTATGAGCGCAAGATGACGCAGCGCCTTGCCTGTGCCATGATAACCATGGCCTGGGTCCTCTCCATCCTCATCTCCTTCATCCCAGTGCAGCTGCACTGGCATAAAGCCAAGGACTGGGGATATCCAGGTTCCTGGCCGCCTGGGACACCCCGATGTGATGTCAGATTGAACCGTACTTATGCCATCACCTCCTCCCTTATCAGCTTCTACATCCCCGTGGCCATAATGATCATCACCTATACCAGGATCTACCGAATTGCCCAAGCCCAGATCCACCGTATCTCCACCCTTGAGAGAGCAGGGGGGCAGTGGCCAGCTCACAGCAAGGAGCCCACATCCTCTTTGCAGAATTCCTTGCACAAGGAGACCAAGGTGCTGCAGACTCTGTCTATCATAATGGGAGTCTTTGTTTGCTGCTGGCTGCCTTTCTTCGTGCTCAACTGTCTGCTGCCTTTCTGTCAGCCCGTGCTTGAGAAAGACCATGAAGGACAGTCACTCTGTGTTAGCCCAACCACCTTCAACATCTTTGTGTGGTTTGGCTGGGCCAACTCTTCATTGAATCCAGCGATCTATGCTTTCAATGCAGACTTTAGGAGGGCTTTCAGCAACCTCTTGGGCTGCTGGTGCTTCTGCTGTGGCACACCCAAATCCACTGTGGAAAGGGTCAACTTCAGCAATGAGCTGGTTTCCTATCATCATGACACCACCTGCCAGAAGGAAGGAGCTGTCTCTTTGTCAGTACCTCCTGCTGCTGTCACTGCCTGGGTGCAGCCCATTCCCCACATCGTAAGCCTTCAGGGAGAGGACAGCAGCGAGATGCCTGTGGAGAAGAGACTTGTGACTTCTCTGACAGAGGCTGCCCCTGGGAGCAGCCCCAAGAATTGTCAGGTGTCAACTATTTTGCAATTGGATTGCAAGACAGAGCTACCCCTGGAAACTGTTGCCCCCTGTACAGGGCTTGGTCAGTGTGAGGGACCCCATTGCCTGAGGGATGAGTAATTGCATGCTTCTCACACGCACAGCCACCTCACAGAGGGAGTTCACTCTGCCTCCATGTAAGCTACACATGTACCCCAGCAAAAATTTCCAGAGGGATGGGAAAAATCACAGAGGGGTGATAGGCATTTGAAGTCCATTCCAAAGGCATATAGAAGACACATATTAACTTCTTCCCATGGCCACCATCACTCTTTACTGTCACAGTCAGTAGACATGTCCCATGCATTTGCTCACCTCCACTCTTCAATCAGAGTTGAGATATTTATTAAGAATAGTGAGATAATTAGATCAAAATGAAAATAGCTCATAGTTTGAGACTATAATAAAATCTTACATACGTAAGTTAGTCTCAGATTTATCTTTATTGCTAAAACCTTTCCCCCCCCTCATGATTTCATGCATGTTCATAAACCTGGTCTTAAATGTTTGTGGGTTTACTTCTGTGATTATTTCAAAGCCACATGTCTGGATTAACACATTTGAATCTGTGTTTAGGCTCTTAAATAAAAATTACTCTGTTAAAACAGCTATCTGATGTTGAGTCAAAAGACTGCACAAAACCCCAGAAAATTAAGTTGTTTTTGTGTTGGACACTCCAAAAAGTTTCAGGTGTCTAACTTTGGCATCCAGTCTTAATGAAATTGAGCTAGGATCTTCCTCATCCTCAAATGTTAGAAAAATATTATTGTGTTAGGCTGAAGCTATGTAAGGATGGTGTTTGAGAACTAACACTACAACTCCAGAGAGATTTAAGCGGCTAACAGCAGATGCAGCTGCAATCCTTCCTTTGTGCTACTTCTTCAGGTAGCCAATCCTTCCAGAAAGCAAGCTGGCCCACAGAACAAAAAGTGACCAGGTCATCTCTCTGAACTCACTTAACTACTTGCAGATATGAAGAGCAATAAAAGACAGAGCAAATGGGTGTTGGATGGCTTTCAGGAGAGAAAACACTGGGAGAACTTTATGGTAATTTCTGTCTTTGTAAAAGGGTTCAGCAGACAGTAAGAGAATACAGTGCTACCTCACTATCTTCTGCTTCTCTGTCCTCTACTTAAGAGTTCTGCTGCTGACCATTTAACACTGTGCTCTGCTAAACACCATCATTGCCCCATTTCTTCTGTCCCTCACCTATGGTTGACTGACCTTGATTTATGGTGATGATGATGAAGATGCAACTGTCCAGAAAGAGACATCACGAGTGCTTACACTGTAAGAGTTTTCTTGGACATTCAGTCTCATAGATGGCATAGTTGATATCTTTCAGAACAGTGATGCATGCTGAAAGGATAGCAACATAAAAGACAGATCCTGCTCCCAGTGATTCTGCTTCTGCTCCCTGTGATTTTAAACGACGTGTAATATGTAATTCTCAAGTCCCTGTATGCATTTCCCCCATCATTCGTTCTTATGGAAAAATGTGCTTTGGCTATCTGCTCTTTTCCAGAATGTGTCCTTAAGGAATAGCTGGGTGTTACTGCAATCTGTTCTTCACAACAGTTCTGTCAGGACAAGAGGTAATGGGCTTAACTGTGAGAAAGACCAAGGCAAGACTTCAGAAAAACTTCCTAAGAATAAGGATAATTAAGCACTGTGGTAGATTGACTAGGGTAGATTATGGCATCTCTGTCAGTAAAACTCTTTAAGATGACATTGTAAACATCTGTCAGATATGACAGTGACATTGTTAATCTTGTCTTGGGGCAGAGGCATAGTGTAATGGTCTCTTTAGATAATTTCTGGTCCTGCTTCACTATGACAACGTATCTCCTTCAGAAGCGCTTTATTTTGCCTCGCACACAAAATTTCAGAGATCACCATTGACTTGAACAGGAAGCTTGTTACAGCTACAGCACTGCCTCTACACATATCAGTTCCAGGAATGAGAAGGGACTAAAAAAGCATGTGTGACTTGTCATAAGAAAATATAAAACCTTGGGGAAATTCTGCAACTCAAACCACAATAATGGATAAAATACATTCTTAAAGAAACTCCCTATTAGCAAAATCCTAATAAGCAAAGCCTAACAAGACTAGATTTTCTCCCAGTTTTCCCATCCTCTTATACTACAAGTCTACCCATGTATTCCACCTGCAGAGAAAATTTTTCGCCTTCCCTGTCTTTTCTCCTTCACAAATGCACACAGACATGCAGATATTGCAGAGGAGTATTAGTCCTTTTATACTGCAAAGTATATTTCCAAGGTATCAGAGGAAATAATTTTTTTCTGAAGTTAGTCTTCCCTCCTCCCCTTATATCTTGCAAATTGCTGCAGTTTGTTTGGCTGAGTTGAATATAAACTAAATAACACTGTGTCCTTAGAAACTACATCTAAATATATGTACCAATGGAAAACTAATTAAGTAGTTCTGAGGTATCATTACATATATTTTTTATGATAAAGTAGAAAAACCCCAAAACAATCAAACAAAACAACCCCCAAAAAAACAACCAAAACTCACCCTCATCCACATGGTTATAGATACGTGCAACTTTAGCAAATTCTGAATGCAGTGGAAATATCAATGTAAAGCAAAATAAGATCATACCTCAATTGCATGTATGTAGGTATGTATCATACCTCAATTTTTTTCTTATGCCTCTGATACTTAGCTGGTGCCTTAACATTTCAGTTAAGCTTTCACTGGAAACCGGGTGACCTAGGTAGCAAAAAGAGAAACCTGTTACACAACTTGGTTGTTAGAAGCATCTGTTAGTTTGCTTTTGCCAAAATCATGCCTCTTGTGTTGGATTTCAAGTGATGCACCTACTCACACCATATTAAGCATATTGTAATCAGCTGAATATCAGTAAAAATTCTTTTGTGAAAAATTCTCTATTCTTCATAAACTGTTTTTTCCCCTTAGCTTGGGAGGTTAAAGTGGCTTTCTGAATGTTAGTCCAGTCAGTGTCAGTCCAGTCCCCCTGGACTCTGATATGCTAAAGTGGTTTTGTCACCATGGTTACGGACTCCCTCCACTTAACTTTATCTCATTGTAATGATTTAATTCACTTTCCTGAAACCTCTTGCCCTTCTTATTGTAAAGAGACATACAGCAGGATGCACTTCCTGGGCATGAGCTATTCCTCAGATTTCTAATTTTTTTAAGAACAAATTTACATTTACACCAAAGAAAGGCAAAAAGACATTAAAGTAATGATTTTATTTTCTACCATATTTGGCTTGAAAAAAACTCTTGGCAGTCCTGATCTGGACTTGTTACATTCCTCCCCAGTCCCTACCTGTGTCTAATCTTTCAAGACATTTTAGAAAAGCCAGGGCTTATGAACGCATTTCACGTTTTTCTAAGTTAACAAGCTATGTGAAACTGCTTATCGGTGGAACTACTGATGGCAATAAACAATGTGTGTACATGTACCCAGGGTTTTTTACATGTGCATAGCATAAAATGAATGAAAATTCTAGGGAAAATGTAGGTTTATCTTCATCAAGCAGAGAAGCAGAATTTCATCTTGAGACAGTTTTAGTTTAATTTAGGTAGTGAGAAGTAATTTCCATTTGTAAAATTTGCAGAAACCATTGCTAGATTCCCCTTTTTCTTCAAAGAACGTTTTCATAGAGCTTTCTGCAGTTCAACATTTTAATATATTTTTAACTAATTAAATTCTTCTTTGCACCCACCCTCTGACAACACATAATTTCATTTTACTCTTTTCATATTTAAATCTGAACTGGCTGAATGGAGTTTATACACACTATTTCATGGGTTCAAATCCTGTGATGCCTTTGCATGAAACATGTGAGCAAGTTGTCTGAGCTTCTATTACAATCAGGGGAAATCTAGGCCAAACAGTCAAACATGTCTAGAGAGATTTACTGGATCAAGTGAAGATACCCACTCTAGGATGAGAGGAAAAGCTCACTAGACTGACTAGCTGACAGCAGGGAAAAAAGCCAGTAATTCAGGACAGCAGCAGACAGGGAATAAATGAGCCAGTGTGAAACTAGTTCCAGTTTTTTTTGCTGTTGGTAACAAAAGCTATAACAATTGGTTGGTAACAATTAGAGATCGTACTAAATGCCTGACAAGACATAATGATCTTTACTATGTATGCAGAGCTGGATTTGCTCTTTTGTTGGATGGTCAGTCTGAAAAGTTTCTCTAGCCTTACCATTTAGATTTCAGGAAATAAAAAAAAATACAATCAAAGTAATAAGAACTATCGATTTTTCACCCTAGCTTAAATAAATGAATGCATAAAATAATGCACAGCATGGACTATTTACCAACACCTAAGCCAATAATATAGTCAGAGACAACATCACAACAAATGTTCCTGGTGCACACTTGCTAACAGAAGAAGAGAAATACATAAAGGAACTGAGTTTCAAGAGATCAAACTGGTAATTAGATATTGCCTCTTATGTTTTGGACCATAGCAGTATACTAGTGCTGCCAAAATACATTGTCACAATAAATTAATTGATAGTGGTAATTAAAGCCGTAGTAGCAGTGCATCCAAGCCATGAATTACAGTAGCACCAGACGGATACCTTCCTGCTGCCAGACTTAGTTTAAAGCTCCTCAAGAGCTTAAAAAACCCTCAAACATCCGTTACCATCACAAGTAACATAGAGCAGCTGTTACTGGGAACAATAGGGCTTGGGGGACACCGCAGTTCATCGCAGACTTCTTTCAAAAAGAGAGTAGATTTTCACTGCACTGCTAACAGCTTCTGGTACTGAAGAAGTACACAGTAGCTTTAAAGATGTTCGTAAAGGAAGCCATTTCCTTGAGGTGTGTTAAAAAGTTGCTATGATGATCCTCAGAGGCACCACCTTAGCACAGCTGGGTCTAGTCCAGGGACAAGGGAATAGAGAAATAACACAATGCCTTTTGTGCTGTGCTGATATCTGAGAATTCAAACTGATTCTATTTGCAGCACAGGTCACTGCACTAACTACTACCATCACTTTTAGTTCCAGATAATGCACAATTGTTACTTATCTGAGTATGCACTATGCTTATTTTTTTTATAGAAACAACATTTTATTTCACTTCTGAACAAACCCCTTTGTTAATTTAAGCCTAACTTTCAGTGACAGGCAAGCTAGACAGGCACAAAATTTGAATTGTAAATGCTTTGTTGAGCTTCAACCGTTGTTTAGTATGTCTTACTTTATAAAGCTGAAATGTGTAATTTTGGGGTGGCTCAAGCTGAGCTCAAACAATGCCTCAAGTCATATGCTTCCAAATATATATTTTCTCCCTAAGTGTTGCTACAACATTCCTGCTCCCCTGCAGTCCAGTCACCAGAGTCATTTGAAAACCAAACCAACCAAACAACCATACAAAACCCCAAACAAACAAAATGCCCACTGAAACAAAAGAAATATCCCTTGGGGTAGAACAGTATGCTGTACAGTGAAAAATTTTCATGTCATTTCATATCACTGAGTATTGATACTATTGTTTCTGTATTACTTGGAAAAAATCATGATTTCCCTCAAAGAAATGTTCATTGCTGTCTCTGAGCCTTGTCTAAAGTGTGTTTTCAACAAAACAGGCAGTTTTTCTCATTAGCATGAAATTCTGATTTATGCTGTAGGATTTTAGAGGCAGAAGACCTATCACCCTTGGCAAGGGTATCATGTATGGTAAGAAAGGAGAAATGCCCTTCATGGCATATTGCTCCAGGAACAAAGACTCTATAAATTCAGTCTACTGATAGAGGTTACCATGGAAAATACAAAGAATTTCAGCACATCAAACTGGGAAGAACTGGATGTTTCGAGCAGAAGGAGTCATTGTGATTTTGATAGCCTGATAGGCTGAGCAGCTAACATCATGCAATCTAGTATCCACAGAATAGATTTTCTGTAGATTTCAGCCAGCCTGCATGCAACCCCACTGTTCTATATTGCCTGTTACCATACTAGCATGCATCCTCCAAACACTACAAGCAGCTCCTTCCCTGCCTGATACTGTGCCATTTTCTGTGATTCTTTTACTGCCTGATTAGATAATTCTAAAGGTCTCATCACTGTGCTCTTCTAAACAGGGTGTGGAAAAACTATTTTCCATTTCTAATGGAGCTTTTTTATGCCGAGAGAGACCAGGATGTAGAAAAGGGAAAGCTACTGTAATTTGCTAACAGAAGACAAGACACATACCTGACTGTGTTGGACATGTAACAATTGAGGAAAAAGGCAAAGTGCACTCAGGAGGATGGAACTAATGCTCTGAACACCCCTGTATTCAACAAGCAGCTTTCTTCTGGATGCATTCAGTCCATGATGGTAAGACTTTTTTGGAAACAATTGGTCTTTTGAAAGATCAAAATCTACATTGCAAAGAATGATTCTTTCTGGTCTTAACAAGTCCCAGGTCCTGCCTGGAGGCTTGGTGGTCACCAAGCGTTGTAGCCATCACACAGCAGAGGGAATGGTGGGCTGCAGCACAGGGACAGCAGCAAAGAGTTAGGGCAGAACTTCAGTTCCATGATTTTCTCCCTTTGGACCTCACCAAAATACAGCCAGAGCCAGCCCACATCTCCAGTGGAACAGGATTGTCCATCTGCCTCTCAGATTTCCTGAGTTTTTGACAATTCTGACTTAGGGATGGGAACGTGTTCTACCTACACCTTGTGATGTATGCACCACAGAAATAACACCCATTTCCTTTCTTGCAGAGCAAAGGGGATGAATTAACTACTTTCTCCACAACTCTAAAACTCTAGTACTGAATCTGGTTTCTATGTTTTGTGATTAATTTTTCTTTCCAAATTGAAGGGGGAAAAAAACCTTATTGGGCTTAAGAAATAAGAGAACGAATTTTGATTTGTTATTTGTCTCTTTATGTCCTACTTTTCTAATCCCTTGGTACATATCGAGAGTAGCAAGGTCACAGTGAAAGTAATTAAATTCTTCGGAGAAAGTAGCAGCTATGTTGTGAGAAGGAAAAATTATGTTTTGGGTATAAATTCTCTTATCACTTCCAAACTTTCCACAATTGCCTACATTGCTCTCCACATACCAGAAGCCTTTCATAGATGTGTGCACCTGGGCTTTGAGGGTGGTGGCATAGAGCTGGCCATTGCAAACCACAAGAAAGCAGATGGGTAAAAATGTGCAAGTACAGTACAAATACTTGTACAGCCAGATTATTCCATACCTTCCGCCATAAGAATAAAATACCATGCTTTCTAACACACAAAAGAAAATGCTAGAACTGTTCGAAAAACTGCTTGCAGCAAATGTTTGGTAACAGAATCTACATCTGTATCAAACCAGAAAACATACTTTTGGGAACTTGGTGGCCTGTGTAGTGACAAGGCAAAATACATGAACAAGAATATGATATTCAGCTGCTTTAAGAAATATTAAATTCTTAGTTCTTCCTTTATTCAGGTGTTTTTCCTTCATGTTTCATTGTTACGATGTGGGGTTTAAAAAATTTTCTTATATTTATGCGTAGTATAGTTCTGCTTTAAAAACACAATATCAAACTCACTTTAATTTTATAATACAAGAGCCATATGTTGCCAGAGTATACAAGGGCTTGGATAGCCTGTGTATTTCTGCCCCATAAAAATCACTTTAATTTATAGAACAGGGCCAACTTCATTGTTTGCTTCTGTGCAATACATCTGCTTTCTCCCCACTACCTCAGATCTTTAGATAAAACCACCACGTAAAAATAAACATAACCCATAAGAAAATTCCTTAGAGAAATATCCACCTTTTAGATGCAGAAAATCTTTCACAATTATCTCTTTTGACATTTACTTTTCCTTATAATAGTCTACATATCAGCTCACACCATGGAGAACCAATCTCCAGCCTTCAGTCTGTGAGCGGGTGGTGAAAGAATTCAGCCTGAATGAACTGAATGTCTGGGCAAGATAAATGCCTGAACTTGCTCCAGTTTCAGGTGAGGTATTTTATGGTGATGATATACAGCAAGCATTATCAATGTTACATTTTTCTCAATTAAAAACAGACTATTTCTATTATTTTTTATGAAATAAAATCAAACATACCTGGACAGTTAATTGTATATTTTATAAATTTGCCATTTAGGTTTTCTGGAATTTTAACAGGAATCTGGTAGATGAGACCTTTGGTTCTAGAAATTTATTTTTTTCTTAAATTTGTATTCCACCGTATAGCCTTGAAGCTTTTTACTCAATCCACATTTTAAAGAGCTCAGTCTTCTGTTTACAATTTGTTCTTTAAATATCATAATTTGTTTCCTCTTCGAAAAGCTCTATGGTTACATTTTGTTAATGAAACCCTCACAAGTTACATTTTCAGAATGTGAAGTTCCCTTGCTTTTCACAAAAAGGAGAAAAATGAGAAGTAGTCCCACCCCTCTGAGTTTTCTCAGTGATCTGTACAACATGTTTCCTCCCATACATGGTGAATGGGGAGCTCATGCTACAGTACCAGGTTTTACATTACCAGACGTCTGCTCTCCTCATGTTCCTGCTTCTTCATCAACAAAAGTGTGCTCTCACACCATCTGATACAAGCACTTTCTGGTAACATTTTAAGAGCTGATCTCCCGCATCCTTTTAGCTCCCCGCACCCTTCTGCTCTTCAGCTACGCTTGTCACTTAAATGATGAAATAAACTTTTCCTGCCATGTTGGCCATCTCCACCACACTGCAGCCAAGAAATAGTGTCAAGATGCATTTGTTGAGCTAATTTTAACACTTCATGTTTCTAGAAATGTTCTGATTAAATGGGTTCCCCTCACCCCTTCTGTCTGAAATAACAGGCCAAGAGCAACTTAAAAGGGAGTTCATCTTCATTCTACAGTACTTGTAAGGGTTTTTAATTCTATGTAGGTCTGTATGCATGTTGCTACAACAACAAGGAATGTATTTTCAGCTTCTTTAAATTGACTGTAGGATGACCAACCATAAGTTCTATGAAAGAAAAAGGTCTTTTTGGCATCCTAATTAAGGCCTCTGTTTAGTACAAGCTGAAAAAAATTCTTTCTCTGATTTCCATCACTATTATTTTGAACGAGCTTAAAGAATGGAAAAGACAAAGCTGAAGTTCAGCCTTTCACCAGACTTGCAATTTTGATCAGCTGATAGAAAAGCCTGGAGTGGTAGGGGTGTTCTAGCAGCTCCCATACTCAGCTCAACAAGGGGCATTGTCAAAGCTGAGGTCAGTCCATTAATTACATAGGGAAGAATGCAGGTAGGAAATAATGGTCAGTCATATGGGTTCTTTGTGAATGGAGACCACAATGACTCTTTGAGAAACATTTGAGAAACAAAAGTTAAAAACTTCTTAAGTTTTGGTAAGGTTAAAAAAGTTGGTTTGATGAAAGTAAAGAAGCAGCATGGTAACCTTTACATGACCAATAAAGCAACATCCTCACAGTGGAAGGCAGATTACAGAGAAAAACATTTAAGAGGTGGCATTTTCAATATGAAAAATTACATACTTAGAAAAGTTAGCATGCAAATATGCATCTCTAATCAGAAATACAACAGTCTGAGTTGAGAATATACAAGTCAATTAAAGAAAGAAATATATACGTGGTGCAAGGAACAAAGCAGTTCCTATGGAGCAAAAGAACCAGTATCAAAAACCTAATTCACTATTTCCTGAACTCCAGTGGGAAAACACATCCTTGGAGAACACAAGGCAAGTGACTCAGACCATCTTGTGAAAAAGCCTGCAGGGAATGTGAGACGGTAAAGATGGTGGAAACATATGTGGAACATTTTTTGTTAAAGCAAATGAATCGAGGAGAAAATGTATTCTGGGATGATACTGAAGCACCCTGCTATGTCCTGGCTCCCAAGAATGCATTCAGCCAATGATCTGTTGGCTGAAGGATGGGCAGATGGATAATTTCAAACCAATTCTGCAGCCCAAGGAATTGATTTATAAATCCCCCCATCAATACCGTGCAGTTTCTTTAAGTTTTCTATCATTTTACAAAAAGCTATCTTTCAAATGAAAGTTTGTGTTGAACTTCAGTAGCAGTTTATTGCCAAGCAAAGAAAGAATCAACACAAAAACCTGTCAAAAACTGGACAAAGGCGTTGGTCTGACCATAGAAAAGTGCTTAAACCCTACCTAGGAGAGACTTCAGAAAGGGAAAATTTAAGCAAGGAAATTCTTTTTTCACTTTGTTCTTTCTATACAATTTGGGACAGGGCACAGACCCTAGAATTTCAGCTATCTGCAAGTCAAAGGTGTAAGAGTAAATGAATTTGTACATAATCTTACAGAACTCTTCAGTAGTCACGCTTATTTGCCAGCTTGTGGTGGAAGGAGAACAAAATTGCTTCACAACTTTGCCTTGCAGTGCTCTAGCTCAGAGCAAGGGACCTCTGCACGGCTCTTCAGCCACCAGTTTTTTCTTTTATGCCATGGAGAGCTTGGCTTGTTCTGAACAAAACCAGGTAATTGAGAAGGTCAATCTGTAGACATGTCAAATACGATGTTATTCTCTTGAGCCAGTAACAAGAAATTGGAAGATTGATAACTCAAACAAGTAGGTTAAACACCGCCATAGGCTTTTATATTTTAAACAATTTAGGTTTATGAACCATCAACATTGTTTACCCTACCCACTTCTCTGAAAAGAAGTTTATAATGACAGGGCTGGAGACTAACTACTTTCCCCTTGTAAAGCAACACTGTTCTTGCAATCTCTCACAGTTGTTGCTGCAATCCTAGGGACAGGAATAAGAGAAATAAATATTATTTTTCATAATGACTGCAGTTTTTATAAGATACAAATAGTTAATTCAACTGAAATTTCAAAGGTCAAAACCCTGAAGTCAAAGCCCTAACACAGTTTCCTAGGCAATATCTTCAATGTGACTGAAGTGGCCTATAAACAGAATATAAGTTTTTCAATTAGAGTTAAATTTTAACAGGATAACTTATTCATTGACTAATGAAAAGTGTGATTAAGGGTATGATCTGAACTTCTAAAATTAAAAGATGCATAAATAGATTAAATTAAATAGATTAAATTTTTACTGTTGCCATATTGGCCTACTTAGTTCTTTTCTTTGTTAGGTTAACAAGCCCATTGTTTAAATCACTTCATCATAAATTGAATTTTCTAGGTCTGTAATACTCAGTGTTCTTTTACAGACAGTTCAGTTGATCTCAATCTTTTTTTGAAGAGTAAAGCTTAGTCTGGATACAATGCCCCACTCAAAGCCCAGTTTTAACCAATGCCTTACTTCCTGTGTCTTAGAGCTGAGATCCTTATTTATGTGTTTACCTTTTCTGCAGTTGCAGGATAACTGTTGTCTCACATTCAACTACAGTGAATCACATACAGTGCATGCTTTTCTGTGACACATGACTCAGTCAGCATCCATCATCTTGCATTTGTGCAGGTGTTTTAGACCTGTATCTTGCACTTCTCTCTATTAAACAGAATCCCATGTTTTAGACTGGTCCTATGAGTGTTTACTTTAACTTTGAATTTGTTTTAGAATCTTTAGAGTCCAAATTACATCCAACATGGTATATCTGTAATTCCTTCCAGTTTAGGCTTCTTGTAGGATTCACATAGTAAGCACAGTCTTAATGTCATTTGCTTAGAGGGACAGGCCCATTAACTCCTCAGGGATTTGTTTCAGGCTCTCTGCAGAAACAAGGCACCTATATCTGCCCCAGTGCACACTGATCACATTTTCAAAAATAGCTTCATAACCAGCTGACTTTTAGAGCTATAAAGGTTATTCTAAGGTGAGGGGGACTGTAGGAAAAGAGCAGTCAAAATCCTACAACAGCTACAACAGCAACACAGACTAACTAGATTTAAACTGCAAACATAGAACAAAAGGATACAGTGATTTTAGTAATGTAAGAATGATCCTTTCCTCCCTGCTGCCCCCCACCCCCCACTATATACCCATCAAATCCAGGAGATAAAATTGTAGTTTATGCAAGAAAATCAATATGGAAGCAATGAGTATCAGAGACTAACATCTGCTTTACTGCAAAAGATGAGTCACAATCATGAAGGAAAATGTGTGTGTAAATATAGGTACTAGGAGAACATGGCAAAGAAGATTAAGGAAGATTAATCACTATATGGGGAGGCTGGACAAGTTTCATTCTGTTTCATTTTCTTTCCTTAGTTCCTGAAGAGTAATAACTTGTATGAGATTTAATGTAATCTGTCCAAAAAGTATAATAGCAGCGTGTTCATTAAAACACACAGTAATATTTTCCTCCGAGGTGATATCCTTAGAATGAACTGCTTTAAAAGTGATCTCAAACATATTAGACAACTCTGCATAAATGATAGCAGTGGAATGTGGAAAATGGACAAAGATCTCAGTGTAGTAATATATAGCAACTACAGGTAGTCAGAACTTAATTTGAAAGCAACTCCAAGGTTTGGCAGACTCATAAGCTAAGGCACATGACATGCCATGTGCTCACTAGAGCCATAGAGGGTTTTAAAGTCACAATGCAGTTCTTTATGTCTCATGGTACCCACAGCCCTCAGTTAGATGCCAAGATTCCTCCTACAGCCCATGCGGGGTCCTTAGCACCCATGAAAGCAATATACACAATCCAGCACACTGAGAAAGGAGTGACACACAGCTAACAGTCAGCTAAGCCTTGTCCTTCAGAGATGGTTCTTTACATAATTGCAGGCCGAGAGGAGATACCAGCTTTCACCCAAAATTCTTCGTTGCAAACCCTCTCCTATGGTTTGTTGCCTAAGCCATTTTATTTCCTTCTCATGATCCTCTCTCTCTTGCCATTCCCCCCCCCACACACCTCCAAACTACCAACTAGGGAAAGCTCTAAGTATAAAATGTAACCAGGAAATGGGAGATCTATCTGAAAATGCTCCTCCCTTCCCTGCACTGGAGAAAGGACTCTACATCCCACCTCTTCTCCAGCAGTCATTCTCTCAATCTCTGCAGAAGTCTTTCCTTTTTAGGACTTATTGCACAGAAAGAGAAAATAGCCTCTTTCCTCTATTGAGCCACATCATAGAATGGTTTGGATTGTGAGGGACCTTTAAAGGTCTCCTAGTACCCCCTCCTGCAATGAGCAGGGACATCTTCAGCCAGATCAGGTTGCTCAGGGCCTTATCCAGCCTGGCCTTGAGCGTTTCTGGGGATGTGGCATCTACAACCTCCTTGGGCAACCTGTTCCATTGCTTCACACCCTCATTGTAAAAGATTCCTTCTTTGTATCTAGTCTCAATCTACTCTCTTTTAGTTTAATTATTACCCGTTGTCTTGTCACAGCAGACCCTGCCAAAAGTTTGTCCCCATCTTTCTTATAAGCCTCCTTTAAGTAACAAAAATGCTTCAATAAGGTCTCCCCAGAGCCTTTTCTTCTCAGGCTGAACAACCCCCACTGTCTCAGCCTTTTCTCACAGGAGAGGTGTTCCAGCCCTTTGATGATTTTTATGGTCCTCCTCTGGACGCACTCCAACAGGTCCATGTCTGTCCATGTCTGAGGTCACCAGAGGGGCATGCAGTACTCCAGGTGGGATCTCACCAGAGTAGAGGGGCAGAATCCCCTTCCTTGACCTGCTGGTGCAGGGTCCTTTTGATGCAGTTCAGGATACAATTGGCTTTCTGGGCTGAAGCGCACATTGCTGACTNGTTCCAGCCCTTTGATGATTT
The DNA here is from genome assembly GCA_013397135.1 of Pachyramphus minor. Taxonomy (NCBI): domain Eukaryota; kingdom Metazoa; phylum Chordata; class Aves; order Passeriformes; family Tyrannidae; genus Pachyramphus; species Pachyramphus minor. The sequence continues at coordinate 524,840 of VYXB01008291.1, read as the reverse complement.
TTATGGTCCTCCTCTGGACGCACTCCAACAGGTCCATGTCTGTCCATGTCTGAGGTCACCAGAGGTGCATGCAGTACTCCAGGTGGGATCTCACCAGAGTAGAGGGGCAGAATCCCCTTCCTTGACCTGCTGGGCACATTGCTTTTGATGCAGTTCAGGATACAATTGGCTTTCTGGGCTGAAGGGCACATTGCTGACTCATGTCCAGCCTTTCATCCACTAGCAGCCCCAAGTCCTTCTTGGCAGGCCTGCTCTCAACCTGTCCATCTCCCAGCCTGTATTGACACCAGGAGTTGCCCCAAGCCAAGGGCAGCACCTTGTACTTGGTCTTGTTAAACTACATGAAAGTCCCATGGGCCCATTTCTCAGACTTGTCCAGGTCCCCCTAATGACATCCTGTTCTTCAGGTGTGTCATCCGGACCACTCAGCTTGATGTCATCTGCAAGTTTGCTGAGGGTGCACTCAATCTCATTGTCTATGTCATTGATGAAGATATTAAATAACATTGGTCCCTATACGGACGCCTAAAGGACACCACTTGTCACCGATGTTCATCTGGGCATTAAGCCATTGAGTACTACCCTCTGGATAAGACCATCCTACCAACTCATCATCCACTAAGCAGTTGACCCATCAAATCCATGCCTCTCCCATTTAGAGAGAAGGATGTTGTAGGACATTGTGGCAAAAACTATTTGTTCAAAATAGAACAGCCCCAGAAGGAAAGATTAGAGGGGCAGTGCGATGGGCTGGGTAAGATCTCTACATCAGTGTAGATGTGGGGTATAAATACGTGGGGTACATGAGTATGACTATACATATATATATGTCTATCAATAATAGTTTTTCCAAAAGCTTGTGACAACTCAGGGACAGCCTACACCTCCCTGCCAAGTGCCCTGGGCAAGGAGTATCTCTGCAGGGCAGGGCTGGGCTCAGTGTGCTGAGCAGGGATGTGCTCTTTCGGTGATCCAATACTGAGGACACAGCACGAAGTTGCTGGTAACTCAAAGACCTTCATCTTAAGGAGTTTGGAACAGATCTGCAAAGTTCATCACCCATGAAACTGAAGCACATGTGGATTTTGAGAGCCTAATTCAAGAGATTTCTGAAACAGAGTCTGATCCCCAAATGTCCAGTAACATAAGGCTTATGTCTATATTCTCATGAAACTTCTGGCATTTTTAAATACATATCCTATAGAGAAGACTGTCACCACATCCTAAATAATCCACAGTGATATTTTACTTCTGAAATGAGAATCCCTTCTAACTCCATCAATTCCGAAGGAAAATAAATAAATCTATTCTCGTCCATCAGGCACACAACCATTCCCCCCTCCGTCCCCGCAGGGAGATACCCGCACAGCCGAGCTGCAGCTGCCCGGCTCGGCCCCCGGACCCCCCTCCCTCGCCACCTCCCAAGGGTGCCGCAGTCCCGGGATGGCTTTGAGGTACCGGCGTGCGGGTTCCTCGAACAAAGCCTGTGCGTGTGTTTGTGTGTACGTGTGTCGGGGAAACTCCTGCGAGCCGGTGCTGTCGGGGCACAGCGCTGCCGGCGGGTCCCACGCTGTCCCCCGCGGGCGGTGGCCGGGGAGGGGCGTCGGCGGGGGCAGTCCCCGGCCATTGATAACCCCCGTGCCGGGCCCGCCGCGGGCAGCCCGGGAGCGCGGAGCCGCCGCGCACGCCTGTCCCGCACCGCCACCCAACCCACAGCGCACCGTGAGTGCCTCGGGGCAGCGCAGAGAACACCAGGGTGCGTGGGGGGAAACCGGGTGCGGGGGCAAAGGACGGGGCTTTAGGGGAGCCGGTTGCCCGTGGGGTGTCTGGCAGCCGAGCGGCAGCAGTGACACCCTCGCAGCTCTGATAGCGCAGCCGGCGGCTGCGGGGTCCCGGCTGGCGCTGCGCCTTCGCGGCTTCGCGGCCGGTGTGATCCCGGGACATCGCCGCCATCGGCGGGCCGTCAGCGGAGCAGGAGGGTGGACAGACAAAAGCTAAAAACCCCAGGGCTAAAAGCCCCATCCCGGAGGGACAAGCCCGCTCCGCGCCCCTCTGCCGGGACGAGCACCTCCCGTCTCGGGCTGGCGCGACCCCGGGGGCTGCACTCCCGCGGAGCGGGCAGAGGGTGGGAGCCCCCGGGGGCACTGCCTGGCACAGTCCTTGTGTCCGCAGGGCGCGGAGGATGCGGCGGGACGGCGGGGTCCGCGCCGGGACGCCCCTCCGCTGAGGCACCGAGGAGGCTCCCGCGGCGCCGAGGATGAGGATGCCGCTGATGCTGCTGGCTCTGGCCGCCCTGGGGGTCGCCGCCGCCGCCGGGGCGAGCCGGGAGGAGGCGCGGGAGGGCCGGTTCTCCACTCCGGAGCATCAGCGGTGCCGCTGGGAGCTGCGCTCGGCCGCGGGGGCCAGCGAGCTGCGGCTGAGCTGCCGGGCGGCGGGCGGCGGGGCGGTGCGGAGCTGCACCTACCGCGGGGAGCCGCGGAGCTGCCCGGCCTACGGCGC